>PNEQ01098430.1:0-34527 GCA_003012365.1 Medauroidea extradentata
TTTTTTTTTTTTTTTTTTTTTTTTTTTTTTTTTTTTTTTTTTTTTTTTTTTTTTTTTTTTAACATTTTGGGGACATGCCAAATAGTTTCGTTAAAAAAATCGCTTTTTCAAACATAACGCTGTGGTCTAGGCGATAGTTTCAACATTGTTCCGACGTGAAAAACTATTATCTATATTTTAATTACGTTTTAGAACTTTATGATAATTTATCAAGTAGTTGTGTCAAAAAATACAAGAAATTACTTATGGCAATTACCAGAGTTAAATTTTATTTGTACACTAGTTGGGCCCCACAAATTTCAAAATTACACTCTGTTATCGTGTCCGACCGCATCTCAGAATGATCGTCAAAGACATCAAAATGCATTATATGTTACATGAAAAATTCATTGTGTGGTTCTCCCATACTTTTGTTTTAAATTGTATTACAGAAATGGAATAACATAGCTAAACTTCGATTAGAAATGAACCAAGTGTCAGATCACAAAGAAATGTATCTACAAAAATATTATGACTTCAAGAAACGTTTCAGCTTAAATGTAACTATTTATTTTAATATATTTCTAAGATTGGTTTCGTGAAATACTTAATACTTGAATGTTCACAATTGTCTGAAAAAAAAAAACTAAAATTATGTTTCAGGACACACTTCCATATATGATAACTCCTAACAACTTCGAAAAACACTTTTTAACTCCGAAAACAAATAGGATTCTTGAACATCTGTAAGGTGCAAAACAAAAAAAAAAAAAATAATTATAATGATACCACTAAAATAACTATCACACTTTTACCACAATTTTATTACATCTCTAACCACAGAAACACTATCGCTACCCTTTTCGCAAGGCGTTAACGTACACGCATTTATGGTCGGGATTTGTTTTCAAGGATTAATTACAAAGTGCTCAATAAACAGCAAATAGCCTACTATACAGTTGGTCACAATTATTAATGGCACCCTCACTCTTTGGATTTGTTCCAATCTATACTCTAGTTCTTAAAATATTTTTAACTGCAATGGGACACGTTCAAAATTTTTAATTTAATCGTCAACTCCTATCGCAAGAATCTTTCAAACATAACTTTTAGTAAAATGCATGGTCACGTGTATTTAGATTACAAAAACCAATTTGAATGGGTGAAATGAAGAAGGAAAATATTCCACTTTAGCCAACTTTCGGAAAAATAGGAAAAACTCTTTTGACACAAAACTTTAGGTAGAACAGGGACACCTTAGACATTTGTTTGTTATGTTTTAAGGAAACGGAACATTACTTGAAAAGCACAACTCCTTTAATGTACAGAAAGTTATATGTAATAAAATTATAAGGAATATTTTCTTTTTTAATCTCACTGAGTCAAGGGCACTCAGAAATTCGATGAAATAATAATTTACAGATATGTTACCCTACTATTAGCCTGTTAATTACTAGAATAGTATGTTTTAATTTATACCTACACAGTACTAACCAAACATTTACAATGTAACATGTTGTAAATTTACAACACTGTAGACTACATAAACAAAAGAAACACTACTGCATGACTCTCGCGGTGAATAGCCAATCATGCCATAACTCTCAGATTAAGAACGGGATGATTTCCCTTTACATGTCATTTCAAAATTGAAAGTCCTATAGCGGCGTAAGGATTCCTAAAATATTTTCTTTCTTTATCCCAATCAATCAAGTTGCATACAAAGTATTCCTTGGCAATATCAGTTAATTTTACGTAAAATATGGAATTATTTCTTCTTCATCTCACCCATTCAACTGTGTATTTGACAGTTTAGTGTTTTAATTTTTTAACATACAACAAACTTGCAATAAAACCGTGAGATATTCATCAAAGTTCCAATCGAAATTTACTATATTACAAATAATCTTATTAAATTCGGTACCAAAGAATCAGTTCGAACAACTCTCTGTGTTCTAATTGGTTCGCGCTTGACTACCGGGAAGACTGGAGTTATTGTTGTCTGTAGGTGTATGATTTATTGCTCTACGAGCGCAAATACGTATGGCTATATAGGCGGCTAATTGGCGTGATGTGTAGTATGCGAGATAAATGGCTTGCGGTGTATCAGTAACGCAGGTAATATTATTGATTACGCGTGTACAATGTTACGTAACTGTGTGCAATATTAGTGGGCGAGAATCGCACGACTAACATGGCCCTGAAAACTGTTCATATGTTTTTCTGCAGTGTAAATACGTGGTAATTTTATGCAAATTGTCATTATTTCAAGAAAATAAACCAATGCTGCTGCTTTTACAATTTGCGTATACTTACTATTCGGTCATTTTGTTATAATATCCTGTGTATACTTTTTCATATTGAAATTCATGTGAATCTGGATGCCAAAACTCTGACAACACTGCAAATATAAATACTTCTGAAGCGTCGTTCTATGGTATATTAAAGAAGTTACTGTACAAAATATGCCCGTACAGGAACAAATTTCGTTGAAATTATATATAAACATTTTTACAAAGCTGTGTGCCTTTTTTATGTCATTAGCCATCCAATCTTAAGAACATGAGAAACCACTAATAAAGAACGTCTAGAATTTACATCCATGGCCATACAAAAAAAACTCTTCAAATCAATTTGATATAAACCCCACCAGAAGTATAGGTTCTGCAGTGATTTCCTACACACAAGCAGGCACAACATTATAACTGCTTGTTGTGATCAATTTCTGAAGCCACATGGCATTAAGTTAAAATAATTTTGAACAAAAATTCTTGCAAATAAGGTTACAAATGACTATCAAATGTTAACTTTGCTTCAATATTTTACAAATAAAATTGTGGCATATTAATGTTTATCACTGTCAAGTAAAATAACCTGCCAACAGTTCAATTATAACATAAGAAATGCATTCATTGACCACCATTTATTACTGAAATGCAAAATAAAAAATACTGTTTACCACACTCAGGTAAAAAAAAAAAAAAAAAAAAAAAAAAAAAAAAATTAAACAGATATCGTAGGCGGAAAATTATTTTAAAATTTTGTGTGAAGCACAGGTGCATACTAGCATACTATGTACTTTCCTGAAGATAAGTTTTAAAAAATGATAATTATTTCTATGAAAATATTTGACAAACCACGTTTTTAAAAAGACTATAAGAAGTATAAGTAATCTTATACTATGAAAATATATATATGATTTTTTACAAAAAATTTAGGACACTTGCAATAGTTAATAGTAAGGAGAGTAAAGTGTAGCTGTGACTAAGAAAACTCACACAACACATCGTATCATTTGCAGTGCAATAAAGCTGTTAGTGGCTTAGGTGAACTATTCGTGCATCAGTTAGTTATCTGTTGGATGCGCCTCGCGTCTTTTCTGTTTTAAATGTTACATGTTTTTTCATAGGCGTAATTATTTTATTCCTTTAAGTCCGTTTTAAAACGTGGTAAGTTTTTATTTGTCTAAATAATTATTTTCTGCCTTTTTAGACTTATGTGTGTGATTTTTACAATCAATTTAAACAAGCAAAATTTATACCGAACAGACAAACAGAGACAATAAATCTAGTTTACATTGCATTGTAATCCAGTTCTAAGCTAAATTTAAAATTTCAAGTCTCTAGCTCATTTGGGAAGTTAGTGGTATATTACATTTTCTTTTATTTGAATAATTATAATGTCATATTTTTTTCCCTCACATCGTACAGTCAATCAGTTCTGAGCTATTTTTAAAGTCTCAAGATTCTAGTTCACAAGGAAATTAAAAATCGATTGCAAAATTGGTATCGAACAAACAGACAGACAAGAATGCATGTTAATAAAATCGTGGTAATAAAAAAGAAAATTTCCTAAGTTGTTTTAAGTAACACTGCTAGTATGGAACTTTGACGTCGCTGACGTTCATCATAAGAAAACATCAACTACTTAACTTCTAATATAATTTTTGTGACATTGTGACATAAAAATACTGTTCTACTAAAAAACCTTCTTTCTAATTATTAATGTCAAATTAACATATCTGGAATAAATCTGGAAGAACAGCTGTAGCAGTAGGCACCGGATAATCATAAACGGGATTTAATAACCCCGCCAGAGTCTAAATATTGTCAGATCTAACATTAAGAAGATTAACTCGAAAGTAGCGTTGATCCCAGTGTTGCCATCATCTCCGTCACATACCAACCGAAGAAGGAACTGAAGGACTGCGAAGCTGTTACAATTTATTTATAGGGTGATTTTACGAGCCCTAGAACAGCTCTCAATATTGATAGAGGTACATGGAAGCTAATGGTTAAGGAATCTGCCATGGCCTGAATTAGGTAACCATGCATGTATTCGCCTGGAATGATTACTTCCGAATGCGAGGCGAGTACTTTACCTCTACTACACTGGCGTCTGGCTCGATTAGAAAACGGCCAGAATGTTTCTCCCGGAGATGAAGAGCGAGTTGGACTATAAAATCAGCGGACAGGGAGTTGATTACGAACACCTTTTCATCTCACTATTCAGATGTAAGTAACTATCAACTGCAGTAATCTATATATTCGAATCGATTATCAATGACGTCATAGTATTCATTAAAGCACTGTAATTAAATTTGGTCTGTATTCACTAGTTCTTTCGCGTAGCACCTCCCATGATTTTTTTTCATGAGTTTATTTGAAGTGAAAGGTGGGTTAGGAAACCAATTTTCTTGACTCGAACCACCTGCAAAAATAATTTCTGATTTCAGAAGCTGGAATAGGTTGTAGAACGTCAACCAGTTGTACCAATCTCTCCTTTAACTTGGCAACTTCTGCTGAAACCAGATCAAATTGTTTTAATATGTCATTTTCAAATCGAGTTTTACTACCTTGGTACAGTACGAAGTCGTATGCTACCAGATATTCTACAAATCACTAAATTTTTAATAATTTCCCATGGATTGGGTTTTCCTTTTACGTACTACTTGACACCAAACTTCCCAGTAAAGGGAATCATTTGCTCGTCCACAGCGACTTTGCGTTCTAAGCCTACATGAAGCTGTAAGATACGATTTCGAACAATATCACAAATTGGCCTTGCTTTCCAAAAACATCCTACATCTGTCTGATTTTTTCTAAATTATTCACGAAATGTAAACTATTTCGTAGTTGGAAAAAACGATCCGTACTCATGTTTTCCTGAAACAATCCCAGACCTAACAAAGACTCCTAGTACACGCGGATTCTAAGGAGTTCAAGGCAACCTGTAGCTATACGAAGTGCGAACAAAGTTTTTTTTTTTTTTTTTGCAATGGCTGTCGTAGGCTTAAATTTTGTTTCACCAACCTGAAGAGAATATATGTTGGTGGACTTACCTACTTTCTCGCAAAAGTACTCACGGGGCTCTAAAATGGGATCTGGATCATGAGTTCGGAACTCTGGGGATTCTCTAGTGGTAAAAAAATTCCCCCTCGTCATGTAATATCTTATATTTTTGTGGTCAGCTCAAACATATTTCAAATACGAATATGGTCATGAAAATCTTCACATGGTACCTCTTCTACAATGTGTACATCTAAATCTGCAATGTTATCATCACCCTCTCTAACTTTCTTCTCTATCTTCATTTGCAATAGCAGCTTGTTCAACCACATTATCATTAATTCCATCGCCACGTAACCCTTTAATATCAGACACATCGCCACCCTCAATCAAATATAAAAATTGTGATGCAGTTAACTTCTTTCAAGCCATATTCAATCACGATTACAAATATCTCGTCTCAAACACGCAATAAAAACATAACCTATGCTGTCAAGTGCTAATTGTTCCCAATGACAATTGTGACCAATTGTACTGTACGAATCAGAAAACGTTGAAACCATCCACATTTTTTCAGATGGATTTGGAGGGTAAAATAAATAGCGTGCTAAGAGTTTTATCAGCACTTGTTTCAACAGTGAAGTATAAGATAGTTGAACAGTACTTTCAAGTTCGGGGGCATTCATTCTTTCCGTGTGACCACGATTTTGATGTTTTGAGACAATTAAAACGGTTTGTTCTTGTAAATAACAAGTTTTAAGTTGTAATTCCTGATTTTCCGATTTAATAAACTATACGAGATGGTGGCCAAGGTATTGTAAGAAATGTGTAACATCATTTGGAAGGGGTGAACCACGATTTAAAAAAGTACTGTTCAAAATAAGCAAATTTACGCATTTTTCTCACTGTAATATAGTAGCTGCGTGAAAATTCATTGATGGTTTACTTTGTTATAACTTTCCGTATATAAAGTACTGAACAAATACATCTACTAAGCACATCAGCATATCATGAGGGCGGCCTCCCAATAAAGAACGAGACACTGCAAGACATCCGCAAGTACATGTCTCAAGAGGAAGAACTGACTCCATTCTATGATGAGTTGTACAACAGGCAAACACGAGAGTGATGCTACAATATAGACTCTGTAATATGAGTATTTTATGATTGTTTATGAACTGACCAGTATGCGAGTGACAAACTTAATATTGGAGAGACTCTGTGTACACTATTAAAAGTCCTTAGGATTAAATTATTTTGTTTTAAAATTTTTGTACACATGCAATACTGAAAGCATTAACATATTTTATGTATATGTTCAAAGCATTTAAATTCATTTTAAAGAAAACACACTGATATTTTTATTAGCTGGAATATGTTAATTTTAGAAACACATTAATCAATGGATTTTAATTACTTCCTATCAATTATCGTATTAAATTATTTTATTACCGTTTTACGTTTAAATTTCAATAAATGTCAAGAACACAAAAATAATTATCAAAATATTATTGCAACAATTACAAGTACAGAATGTTTTTCATACTTCTTGAAAAATTAGGGTATTGTGGTTTATGTTGTTTCTGAAATAAGCCATTCAGTTCAACAATCCCAATATTTATATTTTTCGAACATGTCAATAAATTATTTACAAAATTATGGCCATTTAAAAATTTGGTACTGTGTGTCATATTCAGGAATCACTTTACCCAATAATTTCATTAAGTGTATTTTGACAGTTAATTATCTAAGAATTGAATTTCGAAGCGTACAGTTTTGTAGGTCCGTCATTTTGGAAGACAGTACCATATTAATAAATATTGTATGGCACATTTCTGTTACTATTTCATCAATTCAAATTAAATATGTTTTGCTGTTAATCATTAAAACTTTTTAATCTATGTTAAGTTTGCCTTATCCGCAAGAGACAAGGTAAATACATATTTCATCTCCTTTCGTAAAATACTGGATCAATTCAAACCAAGTTATGTACTACTGTAGTTCATTATTCAAACTTTCAGAGGGGCATGTTGAAATTCAACTCTTGTGAAAGATGGCAGCACTACAAGAAAAAATAGCGATTTTGTCATATTTCCCAAACTATTAAACTGATCGTCGCCCAAACGTGGCTGCTAAATAGTACTGCAGGCCATATTAACATACAATACTCCATTGTATAAAAGCACATTTTCAGAATGACGACTGTATTAATATTTTACGTTAATTTTTAATATTTACCATACATTTTGACCAATTTCAGCCAAACATAACATTGAAAACAACTTCACCGATTATCGCCAAATATGGCGTGTAACACTGTTAAGGGATATTGACATACTGAATTTGCTTAGAGCCGTTAAAGTAGTTATTTCGAAATGATGTATAGGAATGTTTAATTATCCTACAATAATAAATAGGCTCTACCATGCTGGTTAAATATAACCACACACTTGGTTTACAAAATTTATCAGCTGCATGCATAATGCATAATATGTGCTTATAGGTAGTCTTATTGCATGCGTTTTATAAGTTAGCCATCCACGACAAAATAAGACTTTTGTATCACTACTCGGAAACTTGTGCACCGATTCACACAAATTTTGCTTGCCGGTAATGCTAAGAAATGTAATGTTAAGGGAGTTGGGCCCGTAACATTTATTTATTTATTTATTTTTTAATATATTTTTGCCAAACGATGTTCAACTTTTGCACATCATGTAACACGTCATTTCCCCAAATAAATAATAATTAGGCTCAATAGTTTTCGCATAATCACTCATCAAAGTCACAAAATGGCCACTGCGGTGTAGTCAAAATAAAAAAAAAGTAATTAACTAATGAATTAAAATTACAGGATCTGAAAGTCAGTGTATCAATGCATTTTATGACATGTTTAACAAAAGTTAGTTTTGAAAATTTTAGTAGTAGCCAAAAGTCAAAGTTTTGCAAAAATGTACTAATTTTCATCGAGTTTTAAAAAATACAAAAATTTATTGCTTTGTGTTTACGAGTGTGTCTTGAAGTAGCTCACACCATTAAGTATCAATATGAATTATCTTGTTTCTGAAAGTTAATTATTTTTTATTATTTTGGCTACACCGCAACTGCCATTTTGTGACTTTGATAGGTGATTATGCCAAAACTATGGGACTTTTTTTTTATTTGGGAAAATGACGTGTTATCTTATGAGTGTTTGGCATAAATATAAAATTTTTAATTTTTACGGGTCCAACGTCCTTAACTATTGGTTCATAAAGGCAAAAATACGTAGTTTCAAATAGGTGGTCATTGGGTTAGGCATTTTAGCTACCGTACATATTAAGGAATTTCTATCACACTTGGCACGAAAACGTATCAATTATACTAATTAAAACGCAGCTACGTTTAGTTGCCATTTTATACGAAACCATGTCCTGAAAACTAGTGCAGAAATTACTACTGCTCGACAAACTTAAGTGTAACCCCGGGTAGGGGAGGTAAGAGCGCTAGTGTTTCCAAGTCGTCGTGTGAAAGCAGTGGAGGGGAATGTCTTGGAGCCCTCTACGTACACTCCTTTCAAATTGTAAACGACCATGTGTAGTAGGTCTAATAGGCCGGTAAAAACCCATGAAATGAAGTTTTTTATAGCGAATAATTCTGGAAAAACTAAAGTTTTGGTGGTTGGTAGAAACTAATAGCGCGACTTATTCCCAAACGTCCTAGCCCCTTCCTCTTTTCCTTTTCCCCCGACTCCCTCTTAAAGTATTTAACCTCTGACTTTTACCAAATGGTTCATATTTCCGTAACCAACAGACGTAACCGGAAAAAAATTTTGCTTTTCGATTTCCTAAGTTTTATTTTACAAAATAAAAAGAAACAAAAATGATTCAATTGTTCAGTTTAACATTCTACACGTCGTGTTACCTACTTTCACAAATTAACACATAAAATAAAAAATCACAAGACATGTCACACATGTTTGTGATACAAGTAAACAAAAATCGTAGCATGTTCAATATTCCTAATCACATGACTTACGTAGCGCGAAATAAATATGAATCAAACTTGTAAACAAAAATACAATTTACTGTCATCGTTCACACATGATGATAATGACCAATAAATATCAAGAAAAAACCTAATTAATTGAGATGCTACAACGATACAACGTCTGGGGACAGTAGCTATTACTAGTACGTATACAACTTGCTGTAATGGGACAGGTACGCGATCGGCAGAATAATTGTTCAAACAAAATGTATTAAGTAAAATCTATTGCTTTCACGTTTTTAAGACTTATCTACTGATATGACACTATATCCTCTCTGTGCAAACAAACACCCGTTCCTGACACATCAATGTTTGCTACTTTGCTGCTATTTATTTTGTATGTCACAATAATATACCTTGTAGATGCGCGGTGCAAAACGACACGACCTGGGGGCCGATTAAATATCGACACTTGCTATTTGCACCGGCGCAGGCAACGCAAGTGCAGAGCAAGTTAAATGCTTCTTCTATGGCATTACGTGAGTATATAATTCCAATGCAGCGCAACCAGACGTAACGCAGGTGAAAATTTTGCGTTGCACCTGTAAAAAGCTATATTTAATTGACCCCCTGGACAACAACTACGCACTGGTTGTCACTTTCCGACTAACGAGACTGTACGCACTGCTGTCTCGACGGCCAGTCTACTTGTTCGCTATTAATTGGGAGGGTGTAGCGGGTCGAAGAAGAGGAGGGCGAGGTGTGTCAGAGAGGGGGACGGTTCTAGTTCACATATTTTTCGAGGACACACTTGGGTTTGTCGAGCAGTACGAAGTTTACAACAGGGTTATTCCAAATGTTGTGGTCCAATGGCAGTTGCAGGAGCATTTAAAAAAAAATTGTATTGTACCCTTATCATTAAGGCACTGCAAAAATAGTACTATTTTAATTATATTTCTGCTGGTTTTCTTGTAGTGGCCATCTTTGTTTGACGGAGTTTAGCATATTTGCATAATGTAGGTGTTTACAACAACTGGACTAGCTCACTTCCTATTAGTCTTAACATTATCATTCAAGAAACAATTTGTTCAATAAGAAACATTCTACAAATTGAGGTAAACAATTTGCACAAGTATAATTCTATAAGGTATAATTTCACCTTTAAGCTACAGTTTTTTTGGTAAAAAGTCCTTTATTCAAAGGATAATTACTCAAAAAGGGGATGAGTCTCGAAGCCAAGTATTATTTTACATAATCTGTGTAACTATATGTGTAAATACACCAACTTTTGATTTTGAGACTCTCCTCCTTTTTTGCAAAATAATTTAGAAAATCACGGAAATTAAACAAAATTTAATTTTTCAAGGCCAAATAACTCTGTTGGGGGATCAGTAAAAAGTCTGAATTTTCAGGGCATAATCCTTCTATAGCAAACCAAAAATGTTGAGTTTGAGGTCTGACTGCAAGTGGGTATTTCTAACGTTTGAAATTATATTAAATATGCACAACTGATAGAATTACTTAAAATCCATTAATATAGATCTTGAAGTAGATATCCAAATCAATGTGCTACAAACTACTGAGAATAATTAGTACAGCACTATATGATATTATGACTGTATGACATGCCTTTAAATAAAATAAGCTTTAACTATTAAATATTTCTTAGTTACCATTATTTCACATCTATGCTTGGTGTTCAACAAAGAGCCGAGAGATTTCTTCACACAGCTGAGGTTTGATGGTGTGTGAACGTCCAGTCACAGTCGTTAGTTTTAGTGGTGTGAGTTTTCGTACAATGGTCGCCGTAGGTACCCAGGTCTTGTCATCTCTTGATAGTTTGAAAGATGTTCGTGGTCCAGCTGGCTCATAAAAATGCACTTTGAAGTCGTTATTTTCATGGTTAACTTCCTCAATAACTCCAAGGTACCATCGCCCTTCATACACACATGCAACTATCTCGTTTTTCTGGAAAGAAAATGCTTTTGATACCTGAACGTCTTTTAAAGACATTACAGATTGAAGTGTGGTAACACCGTATAACTGTGTCACTTAGTGTAACGTATTTGTGGTCTGACCGAGTTTTAGGGACAGGTAAAACAGTTCGCAAGTCGTTCTTTCAATTCAACTCCATGCCTGATTATGTCATCACTTTTAAGATAAAATAATTAATGCCACGAAGGTATTTATCACAAAATTGAAACTTGTCCTTTGGACACAAAATTTGATCATTAGTTGTTGACTGTAGGCTTCTTTTGGCCACTTTCCTTTGTTGTTAACAGAGTACTGAAGCAGAAGTTGGAAGAGGATAAACAACACACATGTCTAAACACGTCTGTGCTGGTCTCAACCAGCTATCTCTGATGTACATCATTTGACTGTTCCTTTAGACTTACCAACGACACATTGGTAGATGAATATGATACACAAAATACAGCTGCAAACATATGAATACACACACATGTACCTAAAAAATCTGCCCATTTAAAACGGTGTATTTGATTACTATTTCAAACTTTTGAAATGCCCACTTGCAGTCAGACTTCAATCTCAAAATTTTTGGTGTGCAATACCATTATATACAGGGGTATGCCCTGAAATTTCAGCTTTTACTGGTCACCCAACAGTTATTTGGCCTTGAAAAATGCCATTTTGTTCCATTTCCATTATTTTTAAAAATATTTTTACAAAAAACGAGGAGAGTCTTAGTATCAAAAGTTGGTGTATATACACGTCTATTTACACAGATTATGTAAAATAATACTTGGCTTCGAGACTAATCCCCTCTTTGAGTAACAGTCCTTTGAATAAAGGAACCTATAGATTGAAGATGAAATTTTAACGTGTAGAATTTTATTTAAGTGCAAATTGTATATCTCATTTTGTAGAATGTTTCTTATTGAGTAAATTGTTTCTTGAATGATAATGTTGAGACTAATAGGACATGAGCTAGTCCAGTTGCTCTAAACTCCTACACAGTGCAAATATGCTGCTCTTTGTCAAACAAAAATGGCCACTACAAGAAAACCAGCAGAAATATAATTAAAATGGTGCCATTTTTGAAGTTACTAAATGTTAAGAATACAACACAAAAAAAATCAATTTTTTTTTTAATTCGTTGGACAAAATAATTTAATTTTGGACCACTTAATTTAGAATGACCCAACGTGCTATTATGTTCGTTTATATACTATTCATCATTATTTATTTCATCAATACTGACAACAATCACATAGTTACCGCCATACTTATACATTTCCTAATCACCACTGCCACAGATGCTAAAACCACTACTAAAAACCTTTCTCTCCTGTTGCCAACCTTACCCGCCTAACTTTTCTACATGCAACACATATTCCCCTCTTTGACAAAATACATGTGCAGTGATTTAGAAAATATTTATTTATTGCTACCTAATACTCATATCAAATTTTTGCTCCACAGTTTTGATACTAATGTGCCATAATTCGGAGCTGAATTATTTTGTAGCAATGTACTAAACGGTTATTTAGATTTCGTTACCCAAAGTACCACGTTTTTTTGTCGTGAAAATAAGCCAAAATGAAGTAATTTTTTTTTTTCGGACGAGTGGTACATTATTTTTAAAATCGCATCCACAATTTTGTGTATCGTGTAACTGCACATGGTCTCAAATTTTTTCAAAGCTTTGGTTAAAAAATATTTGAGTTATTGGCACCAGCCTGAAAAAAAACTAAGGAAAAAGCCCTAAATAACAAACATGAACTCTGTTACCACATATCCTCCCTTCTTTGAAAGAATATACATGAGTAATGTGTGGTGGTAACTCAGTATATTTGCCTTTATAAATTAAGTCTCTCATTTTTGGTTTCCCTTCCCTTCTACACCTAGTCCTTACTGGAGTTGTATCGTATTTGCAGTCTTGTGCTTTTACTCTTCGCCAATCATTCCATCCTTATTCCTCCTCTCCTTCTAGGTGTGTAACTTGTTCCTCTTCCTGCTTTACACTGCCTTCTTCACACCATTCTTGTACTCTCGTCTGAGGGTCGACCTGATTACTCTCGTACTCGTTGTAATTTGTTTTGGAATAAAAATACTATACATTCCATAGCGCTTTTGTACAAATATATGTTTACTACTTTTAAAACTGGTAGCACTGGTAGTTTACAAATCAAGTAGTTCAACCCTGCGTTACTCTAAAAACGAGTGATGTCACTCGAGTTATTTTTGTTACCATTGGAATGTTATAACACCTGCATTCCACAACCGTGCCATTAAATTTATGTTAGCAAATGTAAAGCTTCAAACCGCATGACTTTTAGGTTGACTTAATTTTCTCCAAGTTTGTTTCTAACAGTTTAAAAATATAATTTAATAATAATAATACAGTCCGATTTATAGGTATGATTTTTTGCTTTAAATTTTTGGACATAATACAGATACTACTTAAGGAAAGTGTGCTTTACATTTCGTCGACAGCGAGGTCTTTAGAGACTGTCACACACAACTAACTACAATGCCATGACAGGAGCTGGGAGAGGAGGAATCGGCCATGGCATTTGTTAAGGAACCATCCCAGCATTCGCCTGCAGCGATTTTGGGAAACCATATCTGACACTTAAACTACCCAATCTTTCTTTATTGAATGGCCCAACATAAAATAAATAAGCTAACTCTTAACGTTAGACACCATTTTCAAAATTGCGAAATAAAATACAAATTTCTAATACACGATATGGTACAACTGTATTTACAACATTCACACAGCGTCTAACAACCAATTCAACAGCAACACATATTAACATTACACCAATTCATATATACAGCTGTTCTTAATGAATTAAGATATCTAGCTACGTTTTAAAAATTTAACATACTGAAAATCAATACAATTTTAGCTGATATTTTAGTGTGTTATTTTTACCAATCTTTAAATACTATCACATTCGAAGCTTCTACCACTTGGTCCCCATCACTAGAACAGACAAGCTCAAGTCTCTCTCTGGTACACTTGAACTTTCTCATATGAAAGAGTATTATTTACAAAATTTATCTTCTCTATGATGTACTCTTATCAAAAATATCCAATAAAAATAAATTGCATGATCCATAGTAATGGTTTCAGACAAGATATGAAAAGCATGATTGTCGATATACTCCAAACACATGTACTTTAGGCGAAAAAAAATCCAAACGTAATAGTATATGTTTAAAAAACTATAGTCGATAGCTAAACGCATATTTTAATTTTCAGAACATTGCAGCTAATTCATAGCAATCATGCTACATTAAGTACTTCAGAGCAAAGGTGTACAAATTATGTGTATTAAGTTTTGCGTTTAAGGACGTTAGAGAAGGGAAATACATAATTTTATATTTGTATAAAATAGTATTAGTTTTTTATACATTACATGGAAGTATATTTTCTATTACAAAAAAAATAACTCCGCCATTTTTCCTATAATGGCATTTCAAAGTAAAAATTTGAATGTTTTAACTCCATAAACCCCCCCCCCCCCGAAAACCAATTAGCATAATTAAACTAAATAATTAATATCGAAACTACGTGTTATAGGCTAGGGATTCATGTGTATAAAAATCTGTTCAAAAATGTTTTGCATTTAAAAAATATTTCTGGGATTTAGAATTTGTTTGCTACTTTTAGAAATTTTTTTAATACAGGAATTGTTTGTATTGGGTTTTTATATACTTGAAGTCGTAGCCCGTGACATTAAGTTTTACTGTAAATTATTTTGTTTCATTTTGTTAACTGGTTTTCGATGGGTGTATGAAATAAAAACGTGCAAATTTTGACTTTGAGATGCCATTACGAGCGTCTACAAAACTAACACTGTCATACAGATGTAGAATTATGATTCTTTCCCTCTTGAACACCCTTAACAGAGTAGGCCCTACTGCGAAATTCACCAGTCTATTGGAGTGGTATGAAATAGCCGACATCAAGTATTTCATCAAAACCAGTGAGGCGTTGCCAGGATTTTGGTCTGGAGGATGGGAGTTAATATTGGGAACTTTATAAAGGAGCATTGATCCCGAAATTAAAGGGGGGTCTGGGGATGCTCCCACGGGAAAATTAGGATATTGAGGGGCAAAACGGTACTATTTAAGTAGTTTTAGTATCAAAAAATTGAATATACAACTGGTATTAATATTAAAATTGTTTTTAATATGAAACATTGTTGTGGTTCTAAATGATCCCTAACAAGTTATTTACCCCAAGCAATATCTCTTAAAAGTGCATCATTGTGTTCGCCAGCACATATTTATTTGTTATTTATTGAGGTGGGGGCTTTCTTCATTGGTTGAAAAGCACTTTCATAAAAGAGTCAGCCGATAAACAGTACACGTAGAATTATTATGTTTTAAAAGTGGCAGTACGGTAATACCCACATACACATAATATTTATTGTTTTGTTTTAATCACAATATTTCTAACCACTTCAATTCCCATTTTTTTTAAACTTACCCATAACCGTGTTTTACACATTTTCCGAAATAATTACAATACTAACACATTGCACGTTTATTTATTGGCATGCACGTAAGATACAGCCACATAACAAGCAATTACTAAACAAATTTTGTAACAAATTAATTCTTAAAAACATAATTTCATTAATATACTCTGATATATTAACTGATAAAACTAGCCACGGTGGTGTCGAGCAGCTGGCCCTACCTTCTTCCGCGGAGTGACCCAGCCAGAGGCGGAAACAATTACGTGTGGGTTTTCATTTTCAAAATAAGTCACAAGGGCAAGGAGGGGGGTTATAACCCATAACTCCCCCTCCCCTTTGGCTACGAACACTGATTAAAACAGGCGTTAAATTTCTCTTCCTATCTCATTTATGTAACAGTTACAACTATTACGCTTCCAAATTACCCAATTTTTTAAAATTATTTTGGGGAATTACTATGCATTTATGATAAACGAACACTCACAGAGTAGGGCGTGATAGAACCAATTTAAATTGAGTCAGCGTGATGCGAAATAATGAAAGGGAGTCCGGACGAATAAAATTTCGAATGCTAAAAAAGGGCCCATACTCAGTAACGAAGTAACACAGTTTATCTTGAAACCCCAGATGAATTACTAACGTTTTCATGCATGGGAACATCAGTCGAGTTACTTCAATCCCTCACAATTCGAAAGTTTTTGCAGCCATTGTCCGAATAGCCTTTGTGTTTCGGTTTCAGCAGCATCGCTGTCAAAGGTAATCCCAACTATACGCCAGAGTTTGCAGTCTGGGGATATAAATACGTTTCATGGCACTTAACGAGCTCGGTTCGTGTACCGACTGTTCGTGTTTTAGTACAGAAAAGTTATTTTAAAAAATTGTTCCGATAAATGGACGAATAGCACGAAAAGTTTCTTCCCTCAAAGTTTATCAGAAAATTTCGTAACATCCAACATCAATTTATTATTAGTTTTTTTTAAACACTGGTGCATTAATTCCCTTAAGCGGCGTTTGAATCCCCAACAATCACAATCGGTGAGGTTCTTAAATTTAAATATTTTGAGCACGTGCCAACATGAGATATATCCGTTACCGATGTTAGCGCTGCTGCGATACTAGTGTCGGAAATCGGCCCTTCCTAAACTCGTCCTTATGAATGCATGGTACGTAATTCAGTGCTAAAAGCATCAGTTTAACACTGTAGGTTCTCGAAGCCAATTCGCCAAAATAAAAAACCGCATCAATAAACAATAGGTTTTACTAAATTAACGAAAAAAATTTTTTATCAAGTAACGTATTTATAAAAAAAAAAACACAAGGACGCCGAAATCTCATACATTTAATTGCAGCGTAACAGAATTGTTTTTTAGAGTTTATTTATCTACAACACTCTCTTAAGAAATTCTTTTACATTCCTAATCAACAGTATAATCAACCCTAACTGAGGACACGCTTGGTACCCACCTCCCCCCCCCCCGGGCCTAACAAACAAACGAATTGGTAAAAGGAATCCTTACCTAGGTACCAGACATATGGTATGAAAATTAAATATTAGAGTATATATATCTGTATATATACAGCACGTGAGCGGCGTAAATCATATTAATTCCTAGCTTTCATCTTCAAAACTGCTTACTATTTTATTTTAATTAATACGTTCAAACGGCGATTGTGGTAGCAAATAAATATTTATCTGTTTTGTACCAATGTACCTACTCGATGTATTTTAACAGACACTCGATTATAAACGTTTAAAGCTGAGCGTCGGAAGACGTTTTTCATATTACTACAGCGCCAAATACATTTGCACCATTTACTTACTTTGAAATAACATTGCAGTCTGTAAACATGTCCGCAAAACATTTTACATCATTCGGTAAATTAATAAGGCGATGTCTACAAACAGGAGAAAGCAAAAAATAAAGCTTTAAAGTATTTATGTGACGTTTACTGCATTACTGCACTGAAACTGGAATTTGCTGTGTCTCCAGAAACTCGGAGAGAACGAAAGAAACTTTTTAAAGTAGAAATATGAACTTTTACATAACAGTACGCAGACAGGTTTGCTTGGTATACGGCGCTGCTAGTTACAACACTGCAAGACTACACTTACGCACGTGCATCTTCGTGGTTTTATCTTTCTAAAGCAACCATGTTCTTGTGTGGTCGTTGACGCTGAAGGCGGGATGTTCGGCCCAGCCAGCCTGCTCGCTTTGCGGGCGGTATCGATCCCCCGGTGCGACGGGCGGCCTGAAAATCCGGCAAGTCAACACAGGCCCCGGCCAGAGTGCCCCAAAACTGCCACCACGTCATTACGTGCGGTCTGCTGAGAAGCCGCTTACAATCCCTTCTCTCCCCCCCCCCTCCTCCGACACATACATCGCACTGTGCACGGCGCATGTTTCGTTACGTGAACGTCCAACAAATAATCTGATTTAGCTGTCCGCTTAGCTACGCGTTAGAGCCACAGAAGTGACGAAGCAACTAGCATACAAGATTCCCGCCGATCATTTTTGACTATGGGATTTCGAGCAGAGACCATATAATTTTATTTGTAGATGTTCTGAAGCAAAGTTCAGTGCACATTTCAGTTTCACATTTTGCGACAGTCTGTAAAGCCGTTCTATGCTACGTTTAAAGCCGTGGTCTTTCAATTATTTCAAATAATTGCAAATAGGTCGAATATTTTTTAGCCAAAAGTATTTACGAGCGCCACACAGCAAAGCATTTGAAGAACATGGCATGTGACACCTGCCCAAGCCGCCGACATTGATAGGTTTATTAGAAAAATTCTCAACGTGTGCGCCTGCTTAGGAACAACTTCCAAGAAAGTTGCATGAATATGTATGCCATGACAAGTCCTCCGCTGATTATAAGTTTAATTTGTCGCAGCAGAAAGAAACTAGAAATTGATATTTTTGTGGTCCTTTTTAAGTATGATAATCTTGGTACAGGATTATAATAAAAATTAAGGGCTTATACAACCAAAAGTCTCGCAGAGGCGAGTTACAAACAGCCAGGTCGGTGACGCCCTTACAGCTCTACAATTCTAGTCTTAGAACATGCAGATGCGTCCACCTAAGCGGTCTCCGGCTATTTTGCGACGCAGGAACCTGAAAACACGCGGGCAGTAAAGCCAACTTGCTCACTCAAAGTTGTCGAATCGCCTCTAAAGCGACTCACCTGATCACGAATTTTATAACCTTGCTCTTTGGTTTCGCAGTGGTTTCGAAAATTGTTACTAAACGCAAATTAACACATATATCAAGAATTAATTCTTAAAATTTTAACGCTTATATATCATCGTTTGTATCTGAATTTTTCTTTTGCAATAAACCAAACGGATTTTTAGATTTTTGCCCCTGAAATATCATATATTTTGTTGTCAAAATAAGCTAAATAGAAGCAAAATATTTTTTTGCTAGCAAACGGTACATTATTTTTAAAAACGCTCTGGCAAAATTGTGTATCGTATGACTGTACACAGTCTCTTTTTTTTTTTCAAAGCATTTGGCTAAAAAATATTCGGCCTATTTGCAATTATTTGAAATAATTGAAAGACCACGGCCTTAAGCTGTGATGTTACAGATCTTGAGAAGAAAATAAATAATTTAAAATATGAAAACGTGCCCAAAGACAACTCCGAAGGTTCTGTTTAACTAATTTAACATCTAAAAATGACTATGAAAAGGGTAATTTGATCCGTTTTTACTCTCGCAGGATACACACAAACGAAAATGGAAAATTGAAACTTGCGTTGCATGTGTAACGATCACGTGTAACAATGTTCGTACAATGATTTTTATAACAAACATTCATTACCTGACGCTCTGATGTAACCATACACCCGTAATAAAGTAGTGTAGTGGAAAGATTATGGTGAGTTTCAGCGAAACTGCCACAAATATTATCTACATGTTTATTAAAATAAGATATTTTTAAAACTATTCTTCTATGTTTCTAAAAACACAGCACGCCTATAAAGTGTTTAGGGGCTCCTAGAAATGACTAAAAACAGTTACTACAAACTTCAAGGAAAATACTAACCTCGTAAAAAAACAGTGAGATAGAAGCTTTAATTTGGCTTTTCTCTACATGTCACACAAAGTGAGTGATATATTTTGTTCAGCGCTTCTAATCTAGGTCTTGAGCGCTGGTGACGGGGGTCATGAGGTGAGAGTGAAGAGGGGCCGGAATGAAAGGGCGGGGGAAACGGGAGATCCCCGAGAAAACCCGCAGACGAACGGCATCGTCCGGCACGATTCCCACATGCGAAAATCCGGGAACCTGACCCCGCCAGGAATCGAACCCTAATCGCCTTGGTGGGAGACGAATGGTTTGACCACTCGGCCCCTCGTCACTCAAATAACATTATAGTATTGCCACGTCAAGCTGTACAGAAATATTTAAATACAAGTAAATTGCCCGCGACTTCATTTACGAGGTTTTCAATTTAATGTTTTTTTTTTTAATTTTGCAAAAGATCACGCCAAGTACTCTAAACTACCTCAAGCAAGCAGTTAAAATATGTATTTCTATTGTTAATATATTTTCAAAAAGTAATTTTTTCCAGAAAATAAAATAAAGTTAAAAAAATCTTTCTTTATACTTTAGAGTCGTTATAAGTAATAACATATTCTGATAATAATTGTAAATGTGATATTTTATTGTAAATTTATTTTGATTTAAAAATATCCTGAAATATTTTTTTTAAACTCTAAATGGTGCAAAGTGATGTTCAGAGTCATAAATGACCGCTTTAGGAAAAATTACACTAAATTTGTTGGGTATTTCGTTCTGCCCTTCTGCCCCACCCCACTCCCCTCTTTTTTTTTTTTTTTTTTTTTTTTTCAAAAAAAATTATACATAATTAATTTTGACAGAAACCATCGCGGAAGCACGTACAGCAACTCCGATTAATGGTATAGGAACGCATGGGTTGCAAACATATATTATTCATGTATAGTGGTAAAATTTAAAATCAAAATAAAAGATGAATTATTCTTGACACACGAGCCAATGTCGCCTATACAGCTTTCCCCTTTTTTATTGCTTCCAGCAGGTAAAAAATCCTCATGTGATCACTTTTCTTAACAGGGAAGTCATAGGTGCTCATGAAGATGGTATGAGGTGAGTATGAAGCAGAAACGAAATGCAGGTGCAGGTAGAATGGGAGAATGGGAGTGCACCGAGAAAATACGTCGTCTGCCAGGTTTTGCACTAAAATCAAATAGCAATAGAGCAATGCGCCGGACCTTCACGAGCTTATTTCATAACCTTCACTGAATATTCGATTTCGTTATTAATTACTGGAAAGCTCTTTGCAGCAGTGTTAAACTAAACTAAACAATTATTTCTTAATGACAAGACTGAGACAAAAATTCTTGAACTAAGAATCAGGATGATAAAATTTTAATGCTTTACATTAACCTTCAGATAAAAAGTTAGAGTTATTCGCAATTTAACTAATGAATTTTAATAAAATTCTTTGAGCATACAAATTGAGTCTTGTCATGTTGGCGGCCTTGCCACAATAGTCTGTGTAGAACGTTTTACAATATGAATTCACTCTGCAATAAAATGTAGGTGCATTATATACATGCAGTATTCTCTTGTTTGATTTCTGTACTTTTTTTTTAACATCCTGGGTTTGGCACAAGGTGTTCAGAAATTCTATTGTCAAATAAAACAACACTTGTACATATCAAAATAGAGACCATTTATGTCATTCTTTTAATACGGAAGAACTTCAAGTTTAGTTAACTGACCGTCAAAACATATTAAGACTCTCAAAAATGCAGCAAAAATAGGAGACTTTTTATAGTAGCGAATAACTCAAAGTATACTACGTTATGACGAAGTTTATTAGTTATTATAATGCACAGCCTTGCTCTGAAGAACCAAATCACCCAAAAAATATAGATACATATTAAACAAATTTTCTTGGAAAACTACGAATGAACACAATCTGAATAACATTTGAAAAGTTTTTTACATTTTTTGTCAGTTTTATATAAGCGTAAGGTTTCCGCAGCCCATTAAAAATACGTAGTATGTTTAACGAAATCTGATGGGAAATAGACATTGTGTCTCAGTGTATCCACGCCATATCTACACAAAATACACATACTAGTTTATACATACGTATGTTTTTGTTTTCGATTAAAATGTGATTTAAGAAGCGTATTACATTAATATACTTAATGTTAACAAGCACAGAGTTAATCAAATATACCTTGCAAAACTATACAGATCACTAAATCTATTTCAACGAATGCAATTTTCACATAACATGTACGTACCAACGACGATATTTTCCGATATTATTTTTATACATGTATCATCACTTAAACGTTACTTTAGAACGTTCAATGTTTTAGTTATTTAAATGCAATATTTTAACCACCTACAAAAATTTTATAAGAAATATTATTTGTTTTAGTAATTAATTCGTAACAACACAAAACATGATTGAATATACGAGGAACAGAAACTAACAGGAACATAATATATCGGATTTCATAACTCATAATAGTCATCTGCAATAGTTACTTTCGTATAAATATTTTTAACGATTTCTGACAGAGCACTGTTTTCTAGAACAGGCTCGTACACACGAAATTTTAATGAAACAACTAATTAAGTTTTACCAACTTCTTGCAATACCTACACGATACTTAAAACATGCAGTATACAATTATACACCTTAACCAGCAAATGTTACACATATAATTATGATTTTGTTCTCAGTGAGCCTACATTTTACTGAGACGCTATACACTACAAAACATTTCTTTTTTCAATTCATAATTTGTAATCCCACATTCGACAGCATATCAACTTACACGTTACAAACATTAACAGCACTACAAAACCCTACAATTAAACAATTTATTTCTTACGTTATCCGGTAAATACTAAACAGATCTTTTCGCAGCAGCATGTGCCAAGTCTGTCGCAGTTACGGATGTCACATTTTGACAGATGTCTTCCAGAAAAAGTCTTTTGTGCTGGTAAATAGTTTCATGAAAAAAAAAAAAACAGGTTTATTGAAAGCTTGTTTACAGCCATCTTTTTGGGAAGTGAACTGTCGAAATATGGCCTTCGTAACAGAGATGCTCAATAATGACTCGTACTTCGCAATCTTCAGATATACTCCATTTCCCATGAGTTCAATAAATTTTGACACTTCTGAGGATACTTGTAGTTTGTGTGTTGTACATTTTTGATTGCAATATTAATTCACATTTTTGGTACTGAAACGAACCTGAAATGTTAGCTTCAAAGTACAGTAAATTTTGTCTTATGGTGAGAAGCAGTACCTTCAGAAGTGTCAAAATTAACTGCAGTTATGAGAAACGGCGTATAAATGTGATTATTTTCTAGTTAAAGAATGTCGAACAAGATGAGAACCTCTGCGGGATATATCACACACAACGAAGAGCCAGTTCCTTACAGCAGGGTAAACCCCTTGTTTTACACGACGCGTGTGAACGTCACAACGGTGCCAGCCGTCTTGGGCGAATACTGCATGCAGCCGATGCTACCGACGAGACTTGCGGCACCTTACATTGTCCTCGTAAGCGTATTTGACGACGAACAGAGTGGGCCGGGTGCGGGGAAGCAAACTCCGCTCTGACGGACGACGCTGCCAGCCTGCTACTAGGAGGTCGTGCCCGCCTTACGACACCTTGGCGCCATCCGAGCTGCACAGGCACAAGGACGCCAGCAGCCGCATGAAGAAGCCTCTGGCGCGCGACTGCCACCGACCTCGCTTCTTAGCCCCTCCTAGAACAAGACACAGCGACACTGAAGCCCCGGCAATTTTGTAAACTACGTGACCATTACCACCTTATTTTTCTCAACTCTTATTGCCGTTCAATCAAAGTCACGTACAATGGTTAGAGATGGTGGTTATAGATGACGGAATATCGCGAAAATGTTTTGTGCCAACATATCCTAGAAAACGCCGTAGTTTCTTGCAACATGTATGATAGAGTGATGTATATCTGACATAAACGTAGCTGTCTGCAGACCAATAACTGGCTTCAAATACTACAATAACGAGACTCTTATTGGCTCAGTCAAATAGGGCAACAGCTCCACGTACAAGCGAAAGCCAGCAATCTTCTGGTTTAGCTGAACGTGCGTTGAAATCCAGCAAACAGTCAAGTTTTTCCGCGATAAACCATCATCTCTAACCATCCATCTCCAACAATTGTTGGAAAACGTACAGTCGGGTCAAATGCAAAGTGAATACCTTGGTACAAACACTCCCAAATGACATTAGTATAATTGCGGGCGTGACGATGGACAGCATTTTCCAAGGACATGGTCACACAGTTGTAAGATTCCCGTTATACAATTTCGATCTCAATCCAATTTAATATCTTTGTATAGGGCGTACAAAATTATTTAGTGAACAGTTTAAACACAACACTCAATAAGTTTTTTTTTATGATTGCATAAGTAGAATTTAAAATTTTCTATTTATGCAGTTTTACAAGCCAAGTTAATGAAATATTCCAGGAATATTATTAGGTTAATTATTTCCAGCGCCCTGTCGTGGCAAAATATATTAAATAAATCCATATGAAACAAACGTTATAGCAAAATTGCAATAACCTTCTGATAGAGGCGAATGTTCGTCCACAAAATTAAATAATTTCAAGTTTCAGGGCGCATTCCGCTCCTTCCGTCCAAGAGACAATGCCAAGTCGAGTTAAGTTGAGCTTACAGCTCCCAGAAGAAACAAATGAATTGGTTTGTTATGTGCCACGTCAATTCATGAAGGATTCTCCTCCTACAGTGTCTGGTTTCATCCTGTCCAAACGACGGTTATCGTGCGGTGTTTTGGGAGTTTTCTCGAGATAGTGACCCTCCTTTTTACTCTTACTATGTTCCACTTGTGGCTCATCTCACTCATTCTTCTATACGTTCTTCGATAGATCAGTTAGCTGTACTAGAGCTTTCCTCCACACGTGGTTACGTTTACCTTAAACGTGCTGAGGAAAAGAAAAACCATAGCAACCGTAGTTACACTGAAATGGGGGCAGCAATCACATATGGTTGCTGATGCGAACTACCAGATTGTTAAACGTAGTTAGTAATACCAACACAACTGATAGCTGTAGCGCTGCTTGTTATTATTTATGTTAACAGTTTCATGCCTTCTACAAAACAGTTTGTTCCTTTTAATCCTTCTGGAGAAATGATTGTTTCCTAAGCAAAACAGCTATGACAATACTTGGAACGTCACAATAACAATCAATCTGTATTAAAGTAACTAAAAACAGTATGCTTGTTTAGGAACAACCCAAATCGTACCGGAAAACAAACCTGACTGCTGTCCAATTAGCGAGAACAATATGTGGAATTTAATTCCCAAAACTCTTATGGCCTACTCTTTCATTAGTGTCTTAGAAACTAATATAATTGCAAGTGTGTTTGGATCCGCCAATGTGTAAAATTAGGATTTAGAATTCATGCTGGATGAATTCGATCGTTATATAACAATGTTTCGTTCCGTAAATTTGTAAACTAGAGGTTTATTGGTATTAAGATGTTTGTTTTGTTTGGTTTTCAAATACAGTCGCCTAATTAATTTTTTTTAATGTAACTTAAACAATTTATAAATTTACATATAGTTAACGTTTATCGTGAGCTGTGCTAGTATTTAGTATTTGCCGCAACGTAAATCAAGAATACCTAACTATGGGCAGGAAACCTTCGCTAACTCAGTTACTCGCATGCTAGAATCAACTCTCCTATGCATACTCGAACCCCAACCGTTTGTTCACTAGCTGCTACTCAGTGGAACAACAGACAATGAACGAATAGACAGGTTTTGAGTATGCATAGAATAATTGATTCTAACATGCGGGTCATTGAATCTGCGAATTTTTCCGGTCCCTAACATACTACTAATTTAAACGATAGTTGGGGATTTAGTCAACGGCGAAGTGTGGGTGTATTCTGAGGAAAGCGGTGCATGACATTGACTATACACAACTTTGAGTTGTATATGGAACTATCAGACTGCGGTAAGGGACGGAGCTCTCCCCAGCTAGTAGCGTACAAGAGGCGAGGAACAAATAAACTATCCACTCACAATACCTCAGTAAGAGGAGAATACTCTGCTGGTTGTTTCCTCCAAACATGTCTATGCCACGTAATCAAAGTGCCTTAATCTAATACCGCTTCCTTTGAAACGCGACACAACTGAATTTTGTGAGCAAACCAAGTTCAGTAAATTTGTAATATTTAGTCCCAACACTTGGTTGTTTGGTCAATCTAGCAATGGCAATCTCCTGTATAGAAAGTTTATTTTTCTACATTTTACTTCTCATGGTATCCAAACTATTAGCTACGTATGTGTAAACACTAGGGCTCGGCGCCGCGTTACATCCAGTCCAAGCGGGATAAAGGCCATATTTACCTCGTGGTTTCTCGGTCATAGTCACTTTTCCTGTATTAAGAAGAGCTGCCTACACTGATAATCCAACTCCGGCATATTTAATAGAGCTTATATCTTATCCACTAACAAGCAGCTGTAATATGAACCAAGGTTTGTAAAAAGGATGTTACACAAAAACATTAAATTAATATGTTTACAAAAAAGCACTGCTATTTTCGGTGTATTCAATAAAATCAAAACGGTAATGTACAAAAACTAAAATACAGCAACAGGAAATAATATAACTTCCCGTTTTATGCAAATTCTCCTTTTGGCGCGACCCTCTTAGAGTCAACATTTGAATTTGTCAAAAACGTGAGTTTTTTTTTTTCTTATATTCTAGGTATTTTGCGGAAATGCTCATGACAGCCACCTGAAGAACAAAGTGAAATAAGTATTTGTAAGATAACTTCAACTTCCCGTTCTGTAATGCTGTATATTGAAAATTTTTCAGAAGTCTACAGAAATCGAAATGAGAGGTTTACAGTCCGTAATATTTATGCTAGGATTCCCCGTTTTCGATAACATACAAAAATACCATCCAACAAATCCTTGGGCTGTGCGTAGTAAGGAAACAATGCATTTTCATGTAGCAAGACACGGATTAAAAGAATAAGCTGTGGGCAAAAACATCAAGATAATTTTTTCCAACTTTCAGGGGATTCTAACGGTGCGAGAAGCATCAGGAACAGGTAGAGAGACAATAAATGACCATAAACAGATTGATGTGGAACAATTGTCAAAATGTTCCAACAATACATGTGGTGAAGAAATCGGAGCGGCTGAAAGGAAAGACCACCCAATTCGGTTACCGACTGTGTCTGGGATTCTTCAAGATGGTAACTATCCTTACTGTAATATTGTGTACATACGCCATTGCAATATTGTGTCGTCCTAGAAATCTTAGAATGAGACAAGCGAAAAACTAAAAAATGAGAAAACAAGCCTAGTTTAGCTGTAGTCAACACATCCATAAACCAGCACTATAGAACATGAAAGCTCTCATGAGGAATTAGTCAACAACAAATAAAGGAAAATAAAATAAACTTCCAGAAATAAAAGTCGAAATACCAAAATAAAATAATCTGTGAAACTCAGGACACCGCAATTAAGACAGCTCAGACAACACTGGAACGAAGACAATAATGGACACAAGACAGAATAACAACTATGACGTCACAGACAGCAGACTAGACGACAAAATGAAGAAGACACAAAAGAGCACAGTAGATTTCTAAAGACCGACTTTTCACGACGTTTCGGGAGCTGACATCTGCTCCCGTCTTCACAATGTTCTCTTCTGCTGCAGAAGAAGGCAGCGGTATCACAACTCTTCACACCTTGGGAGTGCCGAGATTATCATAACTATGTCAAGGACACTTATCGTTAAGGCATGCGGTCATGGTCGGAGAAGACTGTTACCCTGTTTTGAGAGGAATTAAAAGTTTCACGAATAATTTTGAGGCCCTGTTCACTTTGTTTTACATAGATTAGTAATTTAATTCGAGACAAAATGTCTCATTTTGAATAGTTTCTTTCAAAAATACATTTTCTAGCCGTTTTCAATTCCACTCACCTACCACATCACCCTCCCCCACCCCTCTTAGGGTAGAGGCAAATGAATGATAGTTTATTTCAAAGTTTAACCGACGGCAAACACATATCTTCTGCATTGATATTTGCTTATAGCTCTTGCGAAAATGTGTGTTCACACATGCATGAATGTAAATGTGTACACATTCTCTTATTTCAGATTATAAACCACATAAATATGACGAATCCATGGGTTTTATCTATTCGAAAGTAAACTTATATTTATTACGGTTATCGGAGAAATATATTTTAGGCACTTCACAGAGCAAACCGCTTATCGCGATGTGTGCAAAAATTTCCATATCCAACCACGTTAATTAATTTTAGAAAACTTTCAAACACGCAACGAGTTTCGTCTTGATATAGCAGTAATCGTTTCCTCGACGATGGTGTATGTTTGAGGTTTTGTCACGCGTTCCATCCAGCCTAAAGCAACACGTGGCTTAGCCGCCAGGCAGTCATCAATCATTCTCGGCCACCGCGTCACAGAGCCCTAGCCGGCTGTCCGGGGGTGTGGGAGGGATAAAGAGAGGGTGGAAGGGGTAGGGGATGTTTGCGTGAAGGTAACAAGCAAGAGATCATCATTGCTGCCCCACCCCTGTACGTCGTCTCTACGCTTGCTCATTAGCAGAACCGAGTCCTGCTTGCGGAACGAATGTGTTACGTGGAGACCTGGCAGTGGGGAACGCATACGCTTACTCAAATTTAACCGCTCAGTATTCAAATACGTCTGATAATACGGAATGTACGATTAAAGATAACTATATGAAAAATATCGTTTAAAATTGGCAATTTGGAATGTGCTACACAATTACATCATTCGGGGTTTATATTTTCAAGTATCACTGTGCATTTTATTTTGGAACGATTTTTGAAATGTAAGTTATTGCGTGTGTGAGAGAGAGTGTGTGTGTGAGAGAGAGTGTGTGTGTGAGAGAGAGTGTGTGTGTGAGAGAGAGAGTGTGTGTGTGAGAGAGAGAATGTGTGTGTGTGTTGGTGTGTGTGTGTGTTGGTGTGTGTGTTGGTGTGTGTGTGTGTGTGTGTGTGTGTGTGTGTGTGTGTGTGTGTGTGTGTGTGTGTGTGTGTGTGTGTGTGTGTGTGTGTGTGAGTGAGCGAGTGAGAGAATGTGTATGAGAGTTGGTGTGTGTGTGTGTGTGTATAATTGCTTTTTAAAATGTAACTAGGTTAATACATTATTATTTTGAGTTTAAAAACAGTGAGATAATTCGTTCTTTTGCTATCCTACGCCGAAAAATGTGCTGAGAAACGTGCAAAAATTTTTGCACCACTTGCAGCCGAAAAATGACAGCCACCTTTAAAAAGTAGCAATTTTTTGCAAATTTTTAACGTTAATGGTAGTTCGTACAAACATTTTACATGAATTCAAAATCAAAGTTAACATACATTTTAAAAAATGGCCAGACAGTAGGCCTATGGCTAGGGAGCTAATATATTTTTATGAAGTACAGTTTGTTAATGTAAAGAAAACTGATTTACATCAAGCAAGAAGTATGAACCACCTTCTCTGATAGACAGAACAGAAGAAAGCAATGATAACGGCTTTTTTTTAAGCGTAAAAATGCTTATTTGCTCACACTTTGCAGAATATTGAAAAATCTACCGTTAAGTTTCTTTAGCCTCATGGGTAGCACCGAGATGAAAAAGAAAAATCCGTGAGGGTTAATTATCTACGTTCAATAATGTTCTTAAAATTTAACTTGTACAGGGGCAGCTAGGCTACGTAACTGGATAAAGAGACCGTAGATGCTACGCTTCGTTTTCTTTCCTTCTCCTCTGGTCCTCACAGGCTATCTCTGCATACTTGTGTCCGCGCGTCGGCCTGTCAAGCTGACGTGTTATAAATACTCGTGTGTCAGGATATATACATCTGGCGCTCTTTGTGAAGGAAAGACATTTTATTTACCTGAGCCATGGATAAGGTTAATTCTACTACAGGCTAGAAAGATCGATGCTAAAAGTTTGGCACAAGGAAACTTTCTGCCGCTTGAGCGCTGGCATCGGTAATGGGTGCAAGCTGACCAATCACAGAGCTTTCCTGAATTTTAAGTCACATAAAGCTCATAATTTAAAACGCGAAATATGTTTATTTTTACTTTAAAATTAAGTTAGACTGCTTCTATAATTTCCCAGCGTATTTAAATTTAGTTTTGCTACAGTATCATACCTTTGCGATAGCAGCGAAACTAGCGGCAGAAATGTTCCCTGTGCCAAACTCTCCCATAAGAAAACACAATGTCTTTCTAACCTGTAGCAAAAATTAACCTTAGCCATGGAGTAAAATTTTTGGACCTATCCACGACGTGCAATTTGACCAATCTAGCAGTGCAAAATAAATGTTTTCAACGTTTTATTTTGGGCCAATGTTTATAGAGAAGTTACTGTGCAGGCAGCAAAGTATTTTATGACGTGCGCTGTTTGCAGTTTTGAAATATGATGTAGGTTCTGGCGGACATATTAAGAAATCTCATCTAGCAGAAGCGCGGTCAAACTAAACCTTTCTGTGTAGACACGCGAGAGCCAATCACAGTGATAGTTCCTATTGATTCGAATGTGGAACATAATTATTAACGTTCTTATTTATTGTTTAGTAGTAATATTTATAATAGGCATGAGTCTGTCTTCGCTTGAAAAATACTGAAGACAGTACTCGCAAATCCATACCTTATTATGATTATTAGTCAGCTGACTGTGTACAAGGCGAGCCAGGTCGTTTTCACATTTCAAAGATTATTATTTCTAAACTGACCGACACTAAAAATTAAAAACGAAGTATCGTCAAGTCACTGTAAAAAAGTTGTAAATTTACGAGACCGATACTTACGAGTGTTCAAAAAATAGGTGTGGTAAATTTGTTTCCCGTACATCAATAGCAGGGATCCTACACATTTTAAGCAAACAGTAAAATGTAAACCTACTAACTTTACCAGACCTGTATAGTAACAACTCTAAACACTGCACTATTTGCAACCTGGCAAGTGCCATCATATTGTGTGTGGGTTAAAAACTTGCTAAACTGTTTAGGAAGTTTCTTTACAGTGTGTAGCAGTTAAGGCTTCTCACTTCCAGCAATTAAAAAGTAAATTTCACAAAGAGTAATGATACTAATAATGAAAATAATAATAATAATGAATAGCCATCATTTGGTTCAAAATGTATGTTATAGAACACTAAAATATTCACTATAAGCTTTTCAGACTTTTATTAAGTACACAATTCTTCACAAAATCAAAAGTTGTTCACCAACAAAAAATGATTGGCCTTGTTTATTGAGTGATGTAAGATATTTGCAAGGACCGAGAAAGGTCGCGAATCAACTTTGAGCTAATATAAGACTTCATTATGATGTGCATTAATTTTCTTCGTGCAGAGTATGTTGGAGATGCTACAATCTTTCGGATTAATTACAATGAAAGAAGAAGCGAATCCCATCCTACCTAGTCTAAAACGAAACTGGGTACTTAACTGGGACAGTAGCTAGTAAAGCGACAGCTGAGGCTCTAGTGTAGAGAGAGAGAGAGAGAGAGAGAGAGAGAGAGAGGACTGACAGATCGATGTATCCGAAAAGATTTCTTGTCACGTAGCTCTTACTTCACATCTTAAGAGTGCGTGGTAGATAAATAAACGCTGAAAACATCAATTGATTTCTACGCTTTTTTCGAAGCCAATATGAATAAAATACTTAATGACAGTCCTAGATAATCGTATTTGCCAACGTTATGAGTAAATATTTATCCAGAATTACGAATTCGTTACGCGTGAACTCTTGCGCCGCAGTTAAATGCACGAGGTTCCGGCATCAGAGATTGTGCCTCAGAAGTTCGTAACACTGGAAACTATTTGTTTAAAACGTTGACTAAAACTATTGTCTAGGATTGCTATTGTTTAATTTTAGCAAATTGGCTTCAAGGCACCTACAGTTATAGATTAATGCTTTTAGCGTTGAATTATGTACCACCACGCCCTCTAAGTTTTTTTACGAGTTAGTGGAGTTTTATTTGCAATGCCGCTACTGGAAATATCCGAACAAGTAATATTAACGAACTGATAAGCTACGGGCGTGTTTCTTGATTTCATCCGCCCAATATGTAATACATTTTCTTCGAAATTTTTTAGATGATAACGTAATGTTTAAATGTTTGTTGCAATGGGAGTTTACAATTAGAATTTATTGGTTTGTGGACATACGCCATTGCTCATGTTTTTGCTGATCAAACCTGTTTTGGATGACAAATAACGAAAAACGAACAAGAAAATATATATATATATATATATATATATATATATATATATATATATATATATATATATATATATAAAACGCACACAAAATTGGGAAAAAATCAATCCCAGAGGATTTGTCAGTTTTTTTTATAATTGTTACTATAGACAACAAAGAATTCTATCTCATTTTCTTATAGCAGCTGTTGCTATTAGTTACTATGAACCCGAAGCTTACTTTGCTTGAACTCAACAAACATTTTTTATCTTTGAAGTCAAAAAGTGAAACATGGTATGGAGTTGACGTTTTTAAAATGTACTCATTCTTCATGACACTGAAATTCTGTAAGTAACTAACAACAATATTTCTTAAGACTTCAGCTAGGAAAGGTAAGAGCGGTGCATCACTTTGATGTTTTATAAGAAAAGGTTGCAACAACTTTCAAATGAAACAATGTCTTTTGATTCTTGTCAATGCCAAAAAACTTAAAGAAAAGTTGTGTGATGAAATTTCACTGGAACATCAAGAATTCCTTACAAGTGCACAAGAGAACAGAACCTTATTCAGTGATTCGACCCTGCTGTCTCTAGGATTGATATTTTTCTTCGCACATACGTTAGTGGAACAAAAAAGTATGAAAAACTGTGGCCAGTCATAAAAATGCTTTTAATTTTCTTACTTGAAATAGCTAGCCGTATATCTTATAATGTTTGATGGGGAATGTTGAATGGCATTGTACTAAAATGCTAAAATCAGCTCATTGCGCAAATATGCGCAAGATTATTTTCACGCTTTACAAAGTATATAAGTCCACCTTGGATGAGCATGTGATTTCACCTTGGAATAATACGGAATAATGAACGAATTGTCACTTTCTTTACGGAATTGTACACTATAATATATGTTCTGCATACTCACAGTTTCAAGTCTCGGCTTCGTCCAGACAATACAGCTAAACTCAACAAATTCCACCTTTACACACACACACACACACACACACATTGTGTCACCAATTATATGCGTACTGCAAACAGCCGTAAATGTCTCATGCGACGCGTGTACTGGGCAAGCAAAGACAAGCAACTAGTATCGCACTACCACCTCTGTGTGAATGTTTTAACAAGTTGTGACGTGTATTCACACACAGCCAACTTAGACACCGGGAAAACAATGTCACTTCTACAAAATATGGTTATTCTACTATGGAAATATGTGATGCTTATACCCGTATGTATCTTTTGCCAAATTGATTTTTGGCCACCTAAATTGCGAAAATATCACACTGTGCGCCGATTTAATTAGAAGAAAACTGAGCAAAGGCTATGGGTTCACAGCTAGGAAAATGGAATCGTCGCTAAACTATATGGCTGTGATTATTCAAAACAGAGGTAAGTAGGAATATGTATTAACTAAAAAAAAATATGGCCAGAAAAAAAATACTTATCAGAATAACTTGAGCATAATAACATGCAGAGAATGTGGTCCCTGTTTTACACAAATTTAAGAATTCAAATTAATACCGGGCACAATTTCCTTTGCAGGCATCAAGTTGCATCCATATTATAACGATGCGTTATATACTAATATACTAAAGAACGAGTCGTGTGTGTACGTCATCGAATCTGTGTGATTGAAAAACAATGGTGAAAATACTAAAGCGGAATAATAAAATATTTTAGTTATAGCAGCAGCCCTGAGCTTTCTTCTGCAGAAAAATGAGTGCTTCGCTATCTATATATATAAAAGGAAGTGCCCCACTCACTGACTGACTGACTGACTCAGTCATTCATTCATCATCAACGCCCAGCCCAAACCACTGGACCTAGAAACGTGAAATTTTAAGGGAAGTTTCCCCTTGTGGCGTAGGCGCGCACTAAGACAGGAAATTTTGAAATTCGGCTATTAAGGTGGTGAAACGGGGTGAAATGTATTTTTTGCAAATCTTTGATATTTCTCGAACCCGACGGGCTATCGTCGTCTTATTCACTTCGTTAGGTTGCAAATACAAATGTCTAGAAATCAATTTCAGGATTTTTCGAAATTGTTATATTAAGGAGGTGAAAAGCCGTTTAATTCGTTTACAGTAAATCCTCTCTTCCTCTTAAACCACCTGAGATATCGAAGTGATTTTTTTCTTTAAAATGAAGCTTACGCAAATACCTAAAAATTAATTTCAGGATTTTTCAAAATTCGTTTTTGAAAGCCGGTAAAAAAATAAAACAGTTTTTTTTATTAATCAGTCGTATCACCTAAACCGTTAGAGATATCGAGGTGGCTTTTGTCTTATAATGAAACATAAGTAAATACCTAAAAAGTAATTTAAAGATTTTTGGAAATTCGTCCTTGAAACCCTATAAAAATAAAACGTGTTTAAGAATAATCTTTCGTAACACCTGAAATAGTTCAAAATTTGTTTCCTTTTTATTTCTTGCTTATAGTTAAACCTCTTTGGACTATAGCCTGTACACGCGAAATAACTCTCATGGCCTGTCTTGAATAATGTGTAGTTAAGTCTGTGGAGTTGCGGTTTTTTTTTTTTTTTTT
>PNEQ01098439.1:0-22514 GCA_003012365.1 Medauroidea extradentata
TAATTTTCCACACATCACACAGATACATTACTTTACTGATGGCTGTGCAGCACAGTATAAAAATAAGTTTAACTTCATAAATCTCTGTCATCATCAGGAGGATTTCCAAATGAAAGCTCAGTGGTCCAACTTTGCCACTAGTCATGGCAAGTCAGCGTGCGATGGTATTGGTGGAACTGCAAAACGTCTAGCTAGAAAGAGAGTCTTCAGAAACCCCTTGACCAGCAGATCATAACTGCAGGAACATTTTTTGATTTCTGCAACAATAGCATTGAAAAAGTTAAATTTAATTTTTTTGGAAGGGATGACATAGACTTAATGTGCTCCTCCCTCCAAACTCGTTTCAAAGAAGTTCAGACGCTCCCAGGAACTCGCAGTTTTCACAACTTCAAACCACTCAATCATGCAGGCACCATTGAAGCAAGAAGATTAAGCAGTGAACCCTCCCTCACTTTCAACCTGAGAATGCTCCCTCAACTTTTGGTGATTGCTGGTGATATGTATTCTGGATGTTTTGTCGCTTGCAAGTATGATAATTTATGGTATTTTGGAATGTTAACAGAAATTAACCAAGATGAGGGAGATGCTTATGTAAAATTTCTTCACCCGAACGGTCCTTCACCTTCATTCTACTGGCATAGCCATGATGATTCTTGTGCAATACCTTTTCCTCATATTCTTGGTATTGTACAATCTCCCAGTACAACTTCTGGCAGAACATACAACTTTCCTAGTGAGTGTATGACATTGATGGAAGAAAAAATGAAGACTACACATATTAAACTCGGATAATAAGAGACAGCATTGAACTATAAAGGTAATCAACTATTCTGTGTAACAATTAGCAACATCATATATACTACATGTATAAAAAACAATTTTAGCATAAAACATAGGCTAAATAGAATTTAATTAATTATTGCATTTTGGATGATTGTATAATATGGATTAAATTATTTTAAATTATTGTTCCTAGGTCCTACAACATATTTACTATTGTTTAAATTTTATGACTAAGAATTTTGATCGTTTCCTTCAAATACTGTCAAAAACTTAAAAGTCTTAACTTTGAGGAAAATTACTGTAATAACTAATAATATGTTAGATTTAATGTTAAACATCTTTTTGCATTGAATTTTTAGTAACAAGTATTTTTAAGTCACACATTTGCACAAAAATGCTACTTACTACTATATTTTTCAATTTAAAATTTAAAAAAAATTAAAAGGAGTAAAAAAACCACCAATTTTATTCTTTGTGAAGAAAGTACATGTCTTTACAATCATTTTGAACATCAGAAACTTTGGGTTCCAGCTTGGCCACACTTTGAAAGTCAAGATTTTCTAAACATCTATTTTCTACATAAAAAAATCAATACTCAAATGCTTAATTTTTTTTTGTAATTTGTAGTATATCTTAAGAAATTGGGTATTTTTTTCTGAAATCCTTATAGTTTCCTTGACATTTGTGGATAATTTCAGACATCTTATTTTTTATAGTGGCGAAACAAAATAAAATGTGAGTACATGTGACTTACATTGAATCCCTCGTGAGAAATTGAAAATGCAGATATCAAATTAAAAAAATCTGTAAAAAGTAAACTATTAGAGATACAATTGAAATATTTCAGGGGGTTTCTGTTAACAATAAAGGGAATTAATAGAAAAAGTTTCATTAAAATCTAAAGTGGTGGGTGACATGACCTCGTGAATTGGCATGGAATGACCCTATAACCACGCTAACTAACTTAACCAAGTGGGTGGAGGAACAAATGGAAATTATTTGGAATAGGTTAATTATACAGAAACTGTGTTGTGATTTAATTAGGACAATAGATTTCAAATAAAAATATGTCCTTAAATATTAAAATACGCCGAAAATATGCGGGGATTGAACAGATTATCCGGAGCAGACGGCACCGGGACAAACTGTTAGCAAACTGTGTTTGCAGAAAAATTAAAATTTAATGACACATAAATACGGTGTGTATTTAATTACAGGCCAATGAAAATTTAAATTCGCTGGGCAAGCGATGCAAATATATACCGGCAGATGGTAACACCAAAAACAGATAATAAAAACACCACACAAGAGGATGAGTAAACTGAGGATTGGGTTATTGAAATTAGGATTTAGGTGGCAGTGGTTTGAGCTGTTTTAAATATGAAGGTTACCCGTCTGCTGTGCGCGACGACATGCAAATATCCGCCGCACGAAGTACACGGAAATATATGGTGGAGACCAGGCTACTTAATTCAACCACGTGGTCGGCTAAAGGCCCAAAAATTATTGCAAGGAAGTGAGTTATACAGAAACTACTTGTTTATATAGCTACAGAAAATATTACTGTGTATTTAACAAGTTACGGATGGCAGAAATATTATTGTTTAGAGTAGGATTGCGACTGATTAGTATATTTTAAAACATGGAAAAGATGGCGGTGACCACGCTACCAAACACAACCATGTGGTCGGCTGAGGGCCAAGAAATAAATAAAAATTAACCTGTTAGCTGAAAACTGGTGAATTATGTTCGAATAAAAGTATTCAGATAATGCTTTAAAATTGTTAGATGGTTAAAATAATGTAAATTAGGGCAGGATTGTTTCAGGTTGTTTTACACTGAGGGTGTGTTTGTTCGGAAACTGAGACATGGACCAAGTGAAACATTTAAGGGAAATTAAATATTTATGAAAATATTGTATTAAATCAATGGGAAATTAAAAATGTTGCAGTGATTTATGCAGGGATAACACAGAAAATTAAGTAATTTACTGTGGATGACGGCAGATATTAGCGAGAGTAGTACACAACGAGAAAGGGGAAAATGGCGAGCTTACAGATTCTATGAAATTTAAGTTATTTTATAAAATTGTGTCTGCTTGGAGGAACTCAAAACACAAAAACACAGAACATGCTGCGATAAATTAAGACGGGAAAGAACTCAGTCACAAGGTGTTGACTTGGTACGGCAAATTAAGTTGATAATAAGTTAAGTAACAATGCTGCAAAAATGGCTGCAATGTACACCTGAAGGGCGGGCAAAATAGGGAAAAATAAAATTACTTTAGAAGCAAACACTTAGGTTAAATTTATTTGAAGTTATCTAAAATAAGATTTCAAAGTTACGGCAAACAAAGCGGAATACGGAACACAATCAGCAACATTTACAAGGCAAATACCAAGTTACCACCTACCTCGCTTTTCCTCGTAGTTCCAGGTCCAGGGGTAGGGCGCAGCACCTCCCGGGTCGCGTCACTCCGCACTAGCGCTCCTCCCCGGCGATCTCCGGAAATCCTTGCTGCTGGTTGGCTGGATTCTGCGCCCCTGTGCAACCTGAAACACACGCCACGTGCACTCCCGACGGCCTCGGCTGTAAACAAATTAAGCTGATAAGAACAGTATTAAGACGCTTATTAAACAATTACTACCCTTTGATCTCAGCCGATAGGCCGAGAAACGCTAACGAGTAACCTCCACCACATGCTATATACCCCCACTATACTACCCTGGGTTACTTCCCATCCCCCGCCATGACCTACCTGTGACAGAACGTCTACCGCCTACATCCATGCTACTTACCTACTCACGTACATACGTACTGTCCTTCAGCTAACCATCCTCCGACTGACCAATTCCCTTCTAGCCACTACCATCTACCCCATTTCATCATATCGCATACCGTGCACCATCGAAATAGGCAGATTACACTTCGATCTTAGCCGATAGGCCGAGAAAGCACTGGGTTCTTGGCCGGTACACTGAGAAGTGAACCACACGAAGTAGCCTCCTCGGACGTGCACTTTCGTGGCACACACCACCCCACTCATGGCAAGCCCCTGCCGACAAGTGACGCATGCAGACCTAGCCAGGTACCTGCCTTCCCGGGCTGACGTTCTGCCTGCCTACGCGCGCAGCAGCACCTTCCGGCCTCAACACGCACCGGGCATTCTTCACATTGCTGCAAGCGCGTGCTCACACACGCAAATTGTCCTTCGCCCGCCCCCCAACTAACACTGGTGACTTCCACGGTGACCTACTTCCCCCTCTACCCTTAAAATGTGTACTTGATACTTACCTGTCGAAATTTACTTACCTTAAAAGATACTTGAACACTGGCCACTGTTGAGCGAAGGATGGAGGGAGGGAGAGAAAAACACCAAGCCCTTTATTCATATTCTTCATTACATTTCACGTACATCACACTCCCTGATCTGCGTGCAACACCAGGTTCACAGTTATTTTTCACAATTATAATTGTTTATATTTCTCCTTGGTGACTGATGTCCTGTTCAGGTGGCGCAGCACCACACTAGACATCGCCAACTTCTTAACTCTACTTGGATTACATTGTGGTGGGCCGATCCCGGTGGTACTTTAATACCGGGCCAACCCACGGAGGAGGTGGGGTAAGCCCCTAGCACTCCGCCCTGTTCCAAAAATCAGTTTAATATTTTGGTGCTGCGATGCAGGATGTATCATATATTAAGCTGATAAGAACAGATAAAAACTTTTTATTAAAAAAACAGAAACACATACATACACTCTACAATGTGCTTGGAATAGACTTAAGTATAGTATGTAGGTACTAGGCGGACTACCACCGTTTCCCAGAACTACCCAGGGACATCAAATTAATATGTGCTTAGTCATATATTAACACACCCAGGTGGTGTGTACTCTTGATATTATTACGTACACTGAAGAATAATATTTATTGCAGCGCCATGTGGGCGGGTCTCCCAGTTGTTACAAGTATCTGCATTGTTTTAGTTATTTGTCAGAAGAGTTAAGCCCTTTGTTACTCAAGTAATTCATTGTCTGTCTATTCTAGTCTTATATTTAGTCTTGAATCTTGTGATAATACGAACTACATTTTTTCCCTCCCACCCACTGTTTCCAATGCCACTGGACCACCCTCCTACAGTAATAAGTGAAGAATAATATCATGTGCTGTCGACCCCTTGTGGGGAGGGACCATGGGCATTTGCAGGAGTCAGGCAAGGTGATTGAATGGTGATAATTTAATGGTGATAGCTAACACGGTGTATCCAGCATTCAGCAATACATCTGCACACTCCAGTGCTAGGTCGGATCCGAGCAGGTTCTGGCTCAGCCCCAGCGGTGGGGCAGGTTACGATTATGTGGTCGTTATGTAGTTTTGTAAGTTGTATTTAAAGTTAATAGCTTCATGCTAGGATACGAAAATATTTGTATTATTCGGTTCTGAGGGTGACCAGTGGCACCAGACCTTTCTAGGCTTATGAAACTGATTTTACATTGTTCGGAGGTATGCTCCCCAATACTTATTACAATTCATTTTTGGAGTTGGTATGGGAGGCTGGGTGGGAGAGTAAAACATTTAACTAGTGGTTTAGTTACAGGATGAAAATACAAAGCACAGGATAAATAACAAACAAAATAACCATTAAGAAAAATAAGAAGACAACTTTCTTTAAAAAATAGTCTGACATTTGTTGCCGAGTGTTTTGTTTTCCTCGGGAGGTGTTTTGCAACCCCCCTTCCCCAGGTGGTCCATGGGTAGTACGCTGGTGCTTCAGGGTCTTCGGCAGGGGGCGCTTTTCAACCCCCATTCCCTAGTTGATCCAGCGGTGGGATGCTGGTGCATCAGTTGTCTTTATCGGGGTGGCATTTGGCAGCCTCCCTTCCACCGATGGTCCAACGGTGCAGCACTGATGCTTTGGTAGTAGCAGGAGGGTATGTTTGGGGTGTCCCATGGTGTGATTGCAGGTAGAACACCTCTCGCCCAGCTCGTGTAGTACCCAGGCAGAGGGCCACCAACAGGCAGATTGTTGGCAGCCATATAGCAGTGCTGTCCATGTGGTCGTTGGTGATCCCAGTGGCATTGTCACATGGGGCCATTAGGCCACCGCTTTTGCATCAGGCCAGTTCGGTCACGGCATGGCCGGGCGACGTGGGCGGCGCCAGGCAGGAGGCCTGGAGGACAAAGTTGTGCTCGAGGCAGCCTTCGAACTCCTGAAAGCCCTCAGCCCTTCTGCTACCTCGACACTCTTCCCATCCTGGCCGCCCACCTGTCGATCCTGTCTGCTAGTGTCCCCAAGTATACTTTTGCGATGGTGGCACTGAGGGCGATCGGGCACCAGTTGGTCGGGTCGTCCCGATCACCCTCTTTGAACAGGAGGACCATATTGGACATTTTCCAGCTAAGCGGTACACATGTGTTGCGCTGAACATCATTGTACATAGCCTCTAGGATCGCACGGCCAGGATCAGTGCTCTGTATTTGACAGTACCAAACACCATCAAGGCCAGGAGTGGTGTTGGGCATTCGATGTAGCCTTGCGGAGATTTCGGCTGCAGAAATATGCGACTGAAGCCACTCACTGTCTTCCTCGGTGGTGGGTGATATCTGTAGTTCAGCCCCGAGTGTTACGGGTCCAAGGACATAGCCTTCATTTGTGAATGCTGCATTAAAGTAGGCATAGAGACGGGCCTCTGGGATCTGGCAATATGGAAAGCCCCCTGAGAGAATCCACTGTATAACTTTCTTAGGATTCTCTCTGTAGAAGCATTGTATAGCTGAGGCAGCCTCCCCATCGAAGCCTTCCCCAGGCGCTACCCGCCTGTTCAATGCAGGTTTGTTCACTGGTCGACGACAGCCCAGTCCCCCATGACCCCCTCTTCCCCTTGTGTTGGGCTCACATGGTAGACCATCTCCTCTCCCTGCACCAGGTTGGGCAGCATGTTCTGGTTTCTGTCCCTCATTTTGTTGCACAGCTTCTGTCATTATTGCCTGGGGCAGTTCAGCACAGAGCTGTTCCAGAGCATCCCAGTTGTCTGCCACCTCTGCAATGCGGTCCAGCCACAACTGTTGGAATGCCGTGAGCTGTGGAGGGTGGTGGGGGTCTGGCACCACGAGACATTCTGGGCTGTTCAGGGTCTAGAGGATCGTCATCATGGCCAGGGTCATCACCACTAGGGCCATGTCCAGGGTTTGCATTATGGGGGGCTAAATTCCTTCCTTATATATTCTATACTTGTAGGAGTGTGTACCGCACCCTCTGGTGATTGTTGGTCATGTGCCGCAACCCTGTTGTTATGGGTCACATGTGGGGTGTGTGCCATTCTGCCACCCCTTCCCCTACCACCACGTTCCCTTCTACCACGTGGCCTACGGTGGGAGCTCCCATGCCCAGTCGCTCTATTTCCATCTGATGACACTGCATGCGGCTGGCCTGGGGGGACCAGCATATTAGGCGTAGGGGTACTGGGCATATGACTTGGTCATTCTGCATCGCCAGGTCCTGTGTCAGTACATGTGTATGGTGGTTCAGCCCAGGTGGTATTTGTATGCCAGAGACACCTGATGCCTGGATGCTGTTGCTGCCTGGGGGCAGCTGTGTGGTGCCAGGGTCGGGTGTGGCAACAAACGAGCATAGTCACGTCGCACCTATGTGCAGAGGTGTGTCTGCTCATGACGGTCAGTTGTTGGTATGGGGGCACTTGCCTGGATTACTGTGATGGGAGTGGTAGTATCTCATCAAGGTCTTCAGTGAGATTGGTGACAGCCTGGGATATATGGTTATTTGCTAGCTGCCATGGCACTGGTCGTATCATGTTTGCTGATTCTGGTGGGGGTGATACCTCTTACTGTGTTGGGGACACAGGTGTCACCGTCTGTTCATTGGCATTATGCACCTGTGCTTCTACCACAATTGTTCTGTGCGTAGGTGACGGTGGCTCTGTTGGCAGTAGGGTTACCCCCTCCTTTCCAGGAACCATGTGTGCCATGGTGTTGCTAGCCCAAGCAGTGCTGTCCGCAGTGTTAATCTGTGGTTGTGAGGCTCTGTTTTTTGCCAGGGTTAGGTGTGTCATCGTCATTAGTTGGGGCCATCACATGGCCACTGGAAGGTTTTCCCAGTATACTTCGCTTGAAGCGAAAAGGCCTAGGTGGACCAGGAAACGGTGGTGGTCTTCGTGGTTCTGTCAGAGTGACACCTGTACTCATACGAGCTTGGTGTGCACCAGAGAGAGCACCAGTCGCCTCCTGGCACATTGGTGCCGTGGCCAGTGTCTCCAAGGATGTCAAAGTTGCTGGGGGTGTAGTCAGTAGACTCGTATTTGCTGAGGACATCAGTTCAGGTGGTGTAGAACATCCCTCATTATCCGCCAGTCCTTCCACTGGAGGGTGCCAGGGCGTAGCCTCTGGCCGTAATCTCGTGGTGGGCGGCCGCCTGTCACTTGTAGGCGTTGCCAAGGGTTTAGGGGGACTCTGTGGAGACCCAGGTTGGTGACTATTCATCCCGTCTGGTCCCTTCATACGTAGTGGATTTGTTTCACTGGGGCACCCTGGGTCGTTCACATCGCCCGAGTCCAAGTCCTGTGCCCTCGCCCTCAGTGTCCGACTGGTCAGATGAGATGTCCTCTCTGTGAGGGCATGTAGTCACATGTCACATGAAGCTGTGTATGCTTCATTGTGTCGAAGGCTTTCTGGCAATGCCTGCATGGGATTCGCACCCGCAGATTGCCATCCTCCTCATGGTATTTCCGCATATGTTTGTGGAAGTCAGGCTAAGTTTTGAATATGCCAGTTGTCCGGCGGGCACCTTTTCGGCCCTCAGGGTAAGTGGGGCAGTGGATTCATCCCCTCACTGGGAGTAACACCAGAAGAGTGCGGACACCAATCTTCTGTGCCAGACAGGGTTGATAGTTACCAAACCTGGTCGCTGTTTGTCTAGCTGTCCCCCTTCTCAGGCTGGCAGGTTGTATTGTGGGTGTAAGCTGTTAATCCCTAATGATGTGTCCCAACAGGAGGCGCTGATGTGTTGCAGTCCTTGCGGGCTGTGGGCCTGAAGTCTGCCTGTCAGGTGCGGTATTTGGTTGGCAGGGTATGGTCTCTGCCATCGGTGATACTGTCCTGGGTTGATTGACAGTCGGCGCAGTTGTTGTTGGGACATCCCTGTCCGTAGCTGTGACTGCCTTTCTGGTGTATGTGGCAGGGCCAGCTGCTGGCACGAATAGTTTTTTGCTCCCACATGTATGGCCTTGAAGTGTGCCTATGGCACCCTAGTATGTTAAGTCTCTGTGGGGGGTCACAGATATGGCACTGCAGCAATACCCAGGATGTCGAGCGGGCAGTGCTAATGTGAAGGGAGAGGCAATGCCAATCCACAAACTGTGCTCTTAGCTGCGGCGGACATGAGGGGTACTTGATAAGTGTCGTGCTTGGCAGAGGGATTGTTATTTGTTGCATTTTCATGCCAGGTACGTGTCACATTAGAGGTTTTTTTGGGCAACCAGAATATACCACTTTGAGTAGTGTCCACTTCAGGGGGCACTTTAAGTTGACAGCCTATACGTGTGTTATGCAGCCCAAAGGGCGGGAGCTCTCAGTTTGCAGACTATAGGCGCGGCTCTGCTCGAGAGTGGCAGCAGTCTTCCTCTCCATAGCAGGCGGCCAGGTGCGCCAGTCCAGTGTGCCGGGCGGGGGAGGCGGGAGTGGGGTGGCTGCAGCAGCAGTATTCACTGAAGGGCCGCTATGCCGCCCTATCCTCAGCTGTCCGCGCCACTATACACGCCGCCTCTGCCAGTCAGTGGCTTACTCTCTCCACAAGGTTGCCATGCAGCTCTATCTCCGACACTGTACCATGTCTTACACCAGAGGGACGGAGATTCTCTCCGACACCCCCAAAGCAAGACTATTTTGCTCGTGCGAGGACACAGTTAACTCACAGACTTATATGTATAATAGAGAGTAAAATATAATAACAATTAAATAGGAGATGTTTGTGTTCTGTCAATGTACAGGAGTTGTGTGGGAGGTATATTTGGAAAAGTATTCTGTTGTATATAAGATATTACATAAAAGTATCAGCAGGCACAACACATAAAGGAGCAAATGGAAGACACAAGTAAAGAAAGAATGCAACTAATACAGATAGAGGGCAAGATTACAACATTTACAAGCAGTGTGTCGTTATAAGCTGTGCGAGGTTTGAGAATGCACCCTGCCGCCGATCGATATCTGGAGAGCCAGTTGGCGAGGGTGCGTGGGGGCACGTGCCAGGAGCTGCTTGAGGGAGGGTGACAACAGTCGCATAGCCAGGATTTCAGTTTGGGTGGAGGGGCAATGTTCACACATTCCCCCCCCCCTATGGAGCGATGGGGTGGGGTGGTGCTCCCCCAGAAAATTTTGAATATAAAGGTGCAAAATGAGGCCATTTTAGCAGTTTTACTGTCAAAAATAAAAAAAAAAATATTCGTTTACCTTGCTGGAGGAACAAATTCAACTAAGATCGGCATTCTATAAGAAAAAAGATGCTGGTTCGACTTTGGTACACTAACATTGTTTGTGAAGTTAGCCCGCTCACTGTGTTTATTAAGCCTGAAAACACGAAAAGGCCCGATACGACTACATTTTACTGAAAACATTTCCTTTCGTATGTAAAAAATTATTGTTATTAACTTAACAAAAATATTAATCTTATTACATGACAAGGTGTTATGTTTCTTTGTTTCTGAACTAGTTTTACTTTTAACAAATTCCTCCAACAGCGAGATAGGGAAAATATTTAAAATGGTAATAAGTAGAAATCTGCAATTAAAATATAAGGGTCAATTAAAAAGAAGACTGGTTAAATATTTCACAAACATGTTATTTTGAATTAATCACATAAATATTATATTATGTTGTAGGTGTATAAACAAAGTAATAAACAATTTAAAACAAATTTTCAGAGTGTCTGGATCCAATACACAAAATAGAAAAAAATACAATTACTAATAGCAAAATTCAATTTACAAAATAAGATGCATTAACTATGCTATACCAGACAAAATTTCAAAATATTTTTTTCTCTTTAAACAATAAAAATAACTTTACATACAAGAGAGAACTTTAAGATAATGACAATCTTCTAGGAATCTGTCCGTATTGTTAACAATATCATCCACATGCACTTAAACATTTCTATGAACAGCCATTAAAGTAAGAGGGGTCAGTCTTTCTTCTCCAGTTTTGTTTTGTAAACAAGTTTTCAGTCTTTTGAGAGTGGAAAAAATCCTCTCAATGGAAACGGTTGCCACTGGAATAACAGCCAAAATCGTCAGAAGTAGAGCAATGTTAGGAAAGGAATCCTTGTCGATTTTTTTAGCACTTCACAGACAGTTGCGACTTTCGTTGCTTTTGCTTGATGTTCTGGTGTCCCGCAGGTACTCTTCCGCAATCTCCATTCTGCTTCCAAAATATATCTGTTGGTATCTTGAAGATCATCTTTGTAGAATTCAATAACTTTCTCGATATGCATGAACTGTTTCGTCACTGCATTTTGTGGTCCAGTAAAATATATTTATGCTTTGAAAACTTGTCTTTCAAATGCATAGATATTTCGTCCAGATATGGTACAAAAACTACTCGCCTATAATACTCTTCGGGGGTGCTTGCTTCTATATTGTTTCGGAATCGCTGGGTTCCAACTCTTCGTAGAATTGATGGCAAAACACCAACTGTGGAAGCTTTATCTTGGGCATTGCGGTAAACTACAGCGAATTCTTTTTCACAATTAGCTCTTATTTCTGAAATCATTCTTTCCACGCACTCGATTTTGGTATTGGCTGAAAAAAGATCCAAGTTGTCTCGTTGCAAGAACTGTGATACATGGTACGTTATCGACAACATTTTTGACATGACTAGAAGTGTGATAATGAATTCGAAAAAGCACAAATTTTGAGTGCTGTCAATTTACCTAGTCCTCTTTCTATAAACAACTCGAAGGTTTGGACAATCGAGAGAAAAGGTTCACAAAATACAGCAACACAATCTTGCCTTTCAACCCAACGAGTCTTATTATAGTTGTGAACAACAGAATTAGGTATCCCTGCAGCTTCCAGCTCAGCCTTCAATAATTAAGTTCGCTGTGCGGATCCCCTGAAATATGTCACCACTTCTGATATTGTGAAGAAACAGTTGCGAATAACATCAGATTTTGCAGCATAACGTAGACACGAGTTAAGGACATGGGACGAACAATGAGTGTAAAGAACTTTCGGGAAATCTCTCCTAATTACAGCTTGAGCTCCGTTTAGGTGCCCACTCATGGCCCCAACACCATCATACCCTTGGCCACGTACTTTTACCATATCTAAACCCAATTTTCGTAGTTGTGTTTTAATTGTCGATGCTATTCCAGTCCCGCTGACATCATACACCGGAACGAATGTCAAGAAAATTCTCTCTAATATCAACAATGTGTACATCGACATACCTGATACAAAGAGAAAACTGTTCAATACGGCTAATATCTGTAGTTTCATCTCCCAGTACAGTGAAAAACTTAGCCTTCTTAATTCCGTCTATAATTGATTCCTGAATTTGCTTTCCAATCAAACTAAGCAGTTCATTCTGAACTGTTGGGCTGACTTACATAGCATTTCCTGGTGCACTGTTTAGGTGTTCATTCAAAAGTGAATCTCCTGATCTAGCACGAAGGCGAATCAGTGCTCGAAAATTCCCATCATTGTTGGTTGGCTCTTCAACAGTTAGCCGCCCAGAATCCTGATGACCTCGTAGAGATATTTCTTGTCTTCCGCAGAATAGAAGAGTTTCTACAATGGTAGACATAATTTTCCTATTTCGTTCTGCGTCATTTTTATCTTCTGTGATAAAAGTTCACTGACATCAGCTTGCTTGCAGTCAAAAATATCCAAGAAATGTTTGGCTGCTATTTGGGAATTTTCGTGGTACTTGGTTCTTGCATGCTTTTCAAAAGCTTCGAGCGCATCCTTCCACCTATTAAAGGGTTTGCTCACTAGATTTGAAAGAACCTGGTGGGAGCCATTGCCAACATCAGGAGGGCAAAATAATATACATGATTTACAAAATGCACGGCTAAGCTTTTCAGAGTATGACAACCAAGGAAATCTGTGAAACCATTTAATTTGGATAGTCAGTTTTTTTACCCTATATTCACTTGTGAGTTTCAGAGGGTTGCCATGGCCTTCTTAACAGCATTTCTTTCTCTGCGCATGTAACTGTCTTGTTTGTCTTTCCTACGTACACTCCAATGTCATTATATGCTCAGCTTTCTTGCGAAAGGACAGAAAAATCATTGCTCAGAAATTCTAGTTGGGGTCATACCTGTACATGAAGTATTAGAAGGTAGAGTTTGTAGAAGTCTGCCAGGTGTAAGAGGGCTACCGACCATACCAGTAGTAGGGTCCAGGATAGTATCCTTTGCCTCAGCACTTCCACTTTTATGTTCAGCATTTGTAGACTCGCCATGAGAATCCTAAGAAACAAGATATAACGGTTTGAAAAATTTGGAGGGCTGAAATACGTAATTTAAGGACTCTTGCCTACCTCCGAGCTCTGGCAGCATCAAATATAGGGTGTTATAGGTTAAATTATATTCCGAAATAGCTCAGTCACTTTAGAGCCTATATATTACCACCGTTGACTTTTTTGTTCAGTACGATACGGCCCACACTGCTACGGAGTCTTTTAGTAAGTTATATCAATATCCTGAAAACTATGAGCAAATAAGTGTTGTCATGCAGAATAGACACTCGAAAACATGTACTCGTAAAATTCTTTTCACATTTTTGCTTATGTTGCAGTATTCTTTTCTTCTCAATGCAGAAAATGGTTTTTGTCCGAAAGCTCCGAGGTAGGAAGAAGCCTTAATTTACTCAATTTTAAATTGTAATTTAGTTGGGTGTACATTCGCCTAGATTAGCTGATAAGGAATCCTGATGTTTTCATGAAATGTTAACATTTACTTTTGATTACTTTTATAATACATGTTTTTGGGAATCTCTGTGCAGAGATATTTGATAGCACCACACATGTTGGTGAAATGCATGTCACACGAAATGGCAAAATGGACCATGGTGATATGAGTGGCTAGAACACTGCCTCTCAACAAAGGGGACCTGTGTTCGATTACCGTCAGGATCATTTAGATTTTCTCCCCGGGTCAGTGGTGAAACGTGATCGTGTTCGAAGGGAAGCTCTATTTAATCAGACTATACACTTTGAGCACGTGGTAGTTGTGTGTAGACCGGGGTGTATTACTGGAGAATAGTTTCTCTCTTCTTGCACGCTACAAACAGGAGTGTACCTGCCACTACTAGTCTAATGGTTCCTCAGACGACTGAGCGCTATGTACAGTCAGTTCATACCACCGCTTCCCCTAGAACATTTACGCTTCACCACCGCAGCGGACCTATGCTGTAGGCCGGCAGGTATTCTCGGGGATCTCCCGTCCTCCGCTCTTTCATTTTAACTTGCTCCGATACACACACTATTTGCTGCAAATGGCTCCCAAAGCCATAGCTGTTAAAGAGCCGCCAAAATATACTTGCTCACTAATGTATCTGCAAGCTACCAATCGCGGTGAATATATCTGCAAGCTGTCCCCTCGGTTAGCATGCAATTTTTCGTAATCACATATTTTTTTTACAACTTAATGCAGTGACTCAGTCAATATTATTGCCAGAAAGTGTATGACATGCTCCAATGCAAGTCTTACGTTTGATAGTTTTAGCTGAATCTGACTACATGACTTTTTGCTACTGCAGTATTATACATATTACATACACACAGTATTAACAATTAACAGATGTTCCAAAATTATGCCACTAATAAATGTAAGGTTTTGCTTGAAACTATGTTATTTACAGTACGATACGTTTACTAATTTTACAAATAAATGTATTATGCGACCATTTCGCAGTTTAGTTTTAAAAACTGAATTTAAAACATGTTGCAGTGCGATTTCCTAACTTACAGGAGAGCCACTCAATATGAAGTAAATAACTTAGCTGTAGGCCCATACTCTACAGCGATGAAAGATTCACTTATTAACTATAACTTTCCATTGAGATAGATTGCAATATTTTTCCGGATTTCATTGTTGGCATCTGGCATGCATCGCTAAGAACGTCCTAGATTAATGCCTACTGCAGGTGGGAAAATGTTCTTACAATTATATTTTGTTGCTAACATTTGGAGAAGTACAATGTACATAGCAACTATTAGAGAAGACATATAAAGCTTATTAGATTTGCCAATAAAATGTCCGCCATTTTTCACCATCTGTGGGGGCCGCAGTGCCCGAGCAGTCAGACCACTCGTCTCCCACCAAGGCGATCCGGGTTCGATTCCCGGCGGGGTCGATCCTGGATTTTCGCGTGTGGGAATCGTGCCGGACGATGCCGCTGGTCGGTGGGTTTTCTCGGGAATATCCCGTTTCCCCCGCCCCTTCATTTCGGCACTGCTCTACACTCACCTCATGCCATCACTCACCAGCGCTGAAGACTTCTATGTTAAGCGCTGACCAAAAAACCTCTCAACTCCCTCTCTTCACCATCTGTAGTCTCTCGCCAAGGCGATACGGGTTTGATTATCATCGGAGTCACTTGTATTTTCGTAAGTGCCTAGATGATGCCCTTCATTCCAGGCGTCGCTCTATATCCAAATCATGCCACCCCTCATTGGCTATAAACACCTTTTCGTTAAATGTCTTTACATATCTCATTGTTAAATGGCCGTAAAACACTCTTCACTCACGCCACCATATGTATACATGTACTAATAATAAGCATGGAAACAGTACACAAACAGTATACTCAATAAACTTACCACCAAAGGAGTAGAAAGTTTTGGTTTTTTAACCAAAAATTTATCCACCTTCCGCACTTCTTAATCGATTGTGAACTCACATCATCCTCATTATATTCATTCCAAGACGCAACGATTAAACAAAACTCCCGCAACGATTAAACAAAATTGTGCACAACGGATTAACGAACACAATGCTAGAACGTGACTGTTGGATTGTCGCAATGACCAAGGGAGGGGTTTCGCGTTGGTGTAGATGCGCGCACATGTACAAGGCGGTTTATTGCGAATGGGTTTTCCCAGCCCTTGTACCGAACCTTTTGTGACCACTGTGACAACGCAGGGAGTGGCGGAAGGAAGTATCTTCCCTCTGAGTGAAAGTTATTCTGGATTGGAAAAAAATAAATACTATAAAACAGCTTAGCTTGTTGGCCCTCCAAATACTCTTTAAGGGTTTTACACATTGCAGACTCTAAGTTGCAGGCTTTTAGCTTTCATAACTACACAATTCTATTTAATTTAATTTTTCTTTTTCTTGTGGGGGGGGGCGGCCCCCCTCCCTCGCTACGCCACTGGGTGACAAGGCATGATGGCCGCCCTCGTTGTCTAGCAACGTATTCTCCCCCGCATGTCAACAAGCAGGGCACCTCGCTCCAATAAGCGGCAGTGCTACCAACCCGCTTTCATGGATGTTATGTATACGTTGTTGTGATTCAAACCCACGCAGATAAACACTATAGCTACAATTATACAAGTAGTTATAATTAACCTAAACTAAGTTAACTATCGATAGGGAGAAAGAGAAAATAAAGTGAGAAAGTGCAACGAAAACAAAGTCCCTGCTACTGGTGTCTCGTACAGGTCGTTGGCAACTAGGTCGCATTGGGAAAGGGGGTGAGAGGTATGCCTGCAAAACGGTTGAGAGGAGTCCAGGCGGGAGTTCTGTATTTCAAAAACTATAGTAGCTAAGGAAGTGAGAGTTCAGGACGTTATGCCCGAATGACGGAGGGGTGCCGTGACGGAATTTAAAGATTTTAGAGATTCAAACCTGTGAGATATAGTTGTAAATGCAAATACAGTAATTCTTTAATTATAAATAAAACAACTGAAGCAATTTTAGCGAAACTTAGCAGAAATATGTGCAGTGTTTAGGTATATGTATATTGAAAGTTACAGATGTCTAACGATAGAATAAAGAAAGTTATGGCATATGTTATTGAGCAGTGAGAAAAAAACAATTATACCGAAGCTGGTAGATATATAGTATTTTGTAAGTAACTAACAGCCAGATATACACAGTAACTGTAGCTAGGGGCAGAGGGCTGATTATTATAAGATATGTAAAGTCATAACACTCCGATGGCAGTCAGGCACATTCTAAACAAGGACAAAAATATATCGCGAAAGTGAAAAAGAAATATGAGAATTACTTGCACTAGGTGAATGAGGCTTGTCTAGGACATGAACGAGTTCATACTGCTTGGTTGTTAGAAGTTACAAAGTGATTGGACCATAAATTTAGAAGTTATTGCATACGTGAGAATTTATGTACATATATTGAGACGCTACTTCGTCTTATTTCAAGGAAAGCTATCGTATATATCTGAACGTTTTGCTGTGCGCGGAGGGTAAAACGCACCTTACCTGGTGTAGACGAGCTGTGCTGGTGTGTTCTCCGACGGACGGCAGGCAACTGAGCAGAGGAACGAATTGTTTGCTTGTTCACGTCATCAGGGATGACGCCATCGAAGAGATTTCAAGACAAGGATTTTGGATTCGCAAGTTGGCACTAATGTTGACTATTGTAGATAGCGCAACTTAAAGATAGCTCTGCAAGCGTATAGATGGTGCGGGGCATAGAGGGCACGGCTGTTGTATTGCTGTAATTGTGTCTGAACTGTGATTGGTTACTATTTTTAATATATAGCGGAGTTTTGGACATGGAAGCAGAGAAGGGAGGAGGCTCTGGTTGAGACTCTCGGACTCGGAGGCTATGAACTTACTGCAGAGACAGGAGACTTTTAAGTTTTCAGAATCGTTTTCCTGGGCGGAAATGCTGTTTGTGCTACATTAAAGTTGAGTACTAGCCAGAATTGTGTTACTGTTTTTGAGGTTGGTCCATGTGCGACCATAGATTCAATGCATTTAATGTAAAATTTTGATATTGTTAAAGAGGCCAAGTAATATTTAATTTAATTCTTAGAGAAGTATTTTACTGAGGCCAAGTAATTTTTATTTCTGTTTTATGTATGGTATTTGTAAAGCCATAAATTAATGATATTTTGGTATATTTTGTGTATGACAGTTAATGGTTACAATGATAGTTTTATATTTATGATAATTTTTTTTTTCGTATTCGCAAGTAATTTATAAATTTGATATTGTTAAAAATTTTGTTCTTTTTATTTTTTTCTGGTTGCCTCAGGCAAAAATTTCATGTTAGAAAATAAAATCCAATAATTGTCTAGGTAGATACAGTTTTGGTTTGGTTGTCTTGGTGATGTTTTGGGGATTGTTTCCACTGATCATTACCAGGGGAGCATTGCAATATATGTAAAGTTAGTTACTATATATATATATATATACACGCATATATATGCACATATATATATAAAGTTAGTTACTAGAAAACTATTAAAGTTGCAGCCACTTCAAAATAATAAATTATGTACTTCTACATGTAACAGTTTGAGAAAAGTTAAAAAAGTTTTGTAGAAATGTGACTGGGAAACACTAGTTTAAGAAATATGTTAGGTCTCTGTCGCCTAGATGCGAAGGACGGTCAGGGAAGGGCAGGTGAGATGTAGTTCGAGGGGGAAGCATGTAGTTTAAAAACTAATACAGTAATATTTTTGAAACTTTAGTATGTTGTTAGGGACAGCTTATGGAAGATTACGTGCACAGCTGTAGGCCACTGAGATTAGTACCTGTGACTTATGTGAGTAAAACTAAAATTTAAGAACAATTAATAGTAAAAAAACTACTAGGCCGATTTCAGTGAAACTTGGCTTAAACCTGAAGGAAGCGACTATGTTTAAGTGGCCGAAGTTACAAGATATTTGAACAAAAATAATAGGTTTTATTATGTACATAAAAAATTAAAAAATCAATTACAACAGGAAAACCCTTCAAGATATAGCAAAGGCAAAATAAACAGTTACAATAAATAGATTCTGGAAGTTTACTAAAAAATTTTCTACAAGATCAAAGCAAAAAAGGCAGAGAAATTAAAGATTAAAAAATACATGAAAATGCAACACCTACGAGGGTGTCCACTAAAGAAATTCAAAGGCTTGATGAAGGGTGCGGCGAATGGAACGTGCGAGAAAAGAAAGTCGACAATGGGAATCAGTTGTGTGGTAGGGTGGAGTGGGTGTTGGTTGGGGAGGGGTGTTAACCTGCGAAATGTGACCCGTGCTGATAACACGGCATGTGAGGGAGGCTCCCGTCGTCTGCTTGGCTGGAGGGGAGAGGACGGCAGCACGTAGTTCCAGCAGTCTACACCAGGTGGCAGCACATCACAGGGCGACCCTGGTGGATGCGAAAGGTGTATATAAACGAAACTCACTATCGGCCAAGATCAAAGGACAGCGTGGCCCGTGGTCATTAAGCTGGGCCGGGATCATATCCACTCTTACCGACATTAAGCTGATACGAACATATTTTTTTTGCGGCTCAACGGGAAGAACAGACAAGGAAAACAACACTCAACAGAATCGGAGACACAGTCACAGTACCCACCATTGAGGTGTCAAAAGGGCCAAAGGCAACAAGAAACTAACAGTTATCTACAAGCAGGACAGATCACAGACAACACGTATGCATCCAAAAGAAGAGAACCTGGAGGAACGCGCAATGAACAGAGAAGGAGAAAGGCCAGAAGGGATGGGTCCAAGAAGGGGGCAGAGACGATAGGAGTTACAATGGGGAAATATAGCTCAGGAGCAGGTGTTACCCCGGGGCTATTAGGATGTCGTCAGGGAGACATAGGGTAGAAAAAGACTGAGGATCGAGATGCAGAATGGGGGATGCCAGTTGGCGAACGAGAGGATTAACATGATGAGGGAGATGGGACACAAAGTGCCGCACTTGAAGGCGAAGAGTGCACTGCAAACTCGGTAGGGGGCAGCCTGCAGGAGGTTAACCCGTGGAGTGCGACGAGGACACCCGAGCACGAGATGGAGACAGAAATAGAACGTCGCAAACAACGGACGGAAAGCAGAGCGATGGTCTGTCACCCAAATCGGTGCCACGTAGGTAAAGAGCGGTAGTAAATACAACACTAACAATTACAAACGACGGCCCAGCGGCAAAGGAGTGTGAGGCTGGAGAACCGGGGAGAAGAGACATAAGGCAGAGCAAATCTTGCCAACAGCGTGGGCAATAGGAGCATGATAGAACAGACCCTGGTCCAGAATGACACCAAGGTATATACTGAGAAGGCGCCAAGGAATAACACCGCCCTCAAGATCGATGTCGGGCATTCGGTCATCCCTGAGGCGAGTGAAATACACAGCAGTCATCTTATCAGTGTTAAGAGAGATGCCTATGGAATGAAAATAACGCGATAGGGAGCCGAAAGCTGTTCGCAGGGTGTGACGAAGGGCCTCTTCAGTATAAGCACGAGCCACTATGGCCATGTCATCAGCGTATTGGACCAGTCGGACCCCGCCCTGCGGAACACCCCCACGGGCCCGCGAGGAGGGGACAGAGCAGTCTCGACTCGAAGAGAGAAGGTGCGGTAGTCCAAAAAGGAAGCGAGAACTCGAAGCATATGACACCGGATCCCAGCTGCAAGTAGATAGGCCAGCAAGAGGCCATGATGTAAGTAATCAAATGCCCATTGAAGATCGAGCACCACAAGCCCACAACGTTGCTGTTTCGTAAAAGTGGTATGGACAACCCTGGTTATGCGAGCCACGGCATTCGCCGTCGAATGCCGCGGTCTAATGCCAAACTGGTGATGAGGTAACAACGAGCGACTAACGACAGCCTCGAGGAGACGGCGATGCAAGACATGCTCAGCTATCTTGGATAAACACGACAGCAACAAAATAGGCCAATAGGCTGTGACGGCAGACGGAGGTTTGCCAGGGCGGGGTATCAGCACAACGTTTCATGTCGCCACGCACATAGGAAATACCCCAACACGAACATGGCATTCAGAATTCGTGTCAAGTACATGACAGAATGATGGCGAGGAAGATGTAGAAGAACAGAGTTTGGGATGCCGTCAGCGCCTGGAAAAGTTGACAGCCAGAGACGGGATAGAAGAGCAGACAGTTCATGGGGAGTGACGAGACGAGTGTCAGGAGTAGGCAACAAGTTAGGCAAGGCCACAAAAAGACCGTGTTCTGAAGGCGGCACGTCGGAGTACGAAGACGACGAGGACAATGAGGGAACAGGCGGCGCATGGAAAACAGCCTCAAAATGCTCGGAGAGGGTCCCAGCACACTCCATGGCCGACTCCACCATACGCCGACCCGCAACAAGAGGAGGAATAACAACAGCACGAGGGCAAAAGCGACGCATGTGCACGCAAATAGAACCCCGTTGACGTGCAAGGGAGGCCAGGTGACGCCTCTCCAAGTCCGCCTGCCAAGGACGATATAAGAATCGGCAATGAGACCGCAAAAAGAGATAACCACGCAGGTAATACAGCAAGCCTGAGTGCTGCCAGTGGACGCGAAAATAATTCCGGAGGCAGAAAGCCCGGAAGAAAAAGGGCGGCAGAGTGGCGACGTGAGGCCTGGGGGGCATGAGTGGAACAGCCTGCGCAGCAGCCCCCGAAACCACATCCGAAAGGCGACGTACATGACAGTCAATGGCTTCCACGGAGGGTAACGGGACACACAAGTCCAAAGAGTCGGACACCAACTGCGCGAAAAGGGGCCAATCGGCCCTTCGAAAATCAAAGTAAGGAAAGGTGGTAACCACCGGCTCGTGGCCGAGTAACACGCCCGTGAGTGGAAAATTATCGGATGTGCCAAGTTGTAGGACCTCCAGGTCATACACAGGCGCAAAGGGAGAGGTTACAAAAAAATCCAGAGCACTTGGCAAGTGGTTAGCAGCAGCGGGAAAATAGGTGGGATAGTCTGGAACAGAGACATGAAACGGAGAACGCTGGATGTAGGAATGGAACACCCGACCCCTCCGGTTCGTAGAAGGACTAAACCAATGTATATGGGTGGAATTAAAATCGCCACCTATCAACAAATGGTTGTCCAGCCGACGGACGACCTCAAAATCAGCCGTAGGAAAATTGTAACACAGCGGAAATTAAACAGTGACTGTGGTGGTTAGGTGGTGGAAGCCTTGAAGTCGGATCGCCACCGCCTATTAAGAGTCAAAAGCAGGGAGACTCCGGTGCGTAAACGCCAGTGGGCGGCGAACTAGTCCGGCAGAAATGGGCCATTTTTGGCATGAAGTGAAATTTATGGTCTATAGTTTTGTTTAAGGTGTCAAATGAAAGATATATGTGTCTTCTAACAGGAAATGCCGGGTGACATCGGCTATCTGTTGAGCATTTTAAGATATTCAAAATGGCGGCCAATATGGTGTAATATGTTCTGAAATTTCAATTACTTACATGAAATACTTAATAATATTCTTATTAAAGTTTTATATTTATTTCAAATGTAACGTAACTGAATAGGATAGTGAATTATTGAACATTATGTAAGTTATCATCGGTAACACACATATCAAAGAATTGGCACAACAAATAAATCAACACATGCATATTTACACCAAAGATCATTAAAACACATGTACTAGGCAAGTATATTCTGAACAACTTAAGAAGTGTTATTGCATTCCAAATCGCTGCAGGCACAGAATAATGTACAAGTAAGTCTTGAAGAATAACAACTACACTTTGAAGATTTGCAAGGAGTCAGTTTTGTACAGCCACA
>PNEQ01098440.1:0-22514 GCA_003012365.1 Medauroidea extradentata
TGTATTCTGGGACTTTAAATAAGGTTGTTTAAGTGTCTCATTTCTGTTTGTCTCTTTTTTAAATGTTTTGCTGCATTTTGTCCTGTCAGTGTGTGTTGTAAATGTCTTGTCCTTTGTTTTGTATGTCTGTATTCTTTTGTATGTCCTTTGTTATTTGTTTATCCTGTGTTTCTGTATTTGTATCTGTTATTTGTTTAGTATCATCCTGTTATTGGTCGCAAGACTGTTGGATGGCACTTTAAACATAATAAATAAATAAATAAATAAATTATTATCAACATCATCATTATTATTATATTGAGGTAAGAACCTGAGGCTGATAAATTTATACAGAAAATATATTTATTATTGACGCAGTGGAGCACTCTCTTAATACATATTTAATTAATTATTAGCAGAACTGCGTCACTTTTGTAACTCGCGCCATGGCGTTTGTCATACTCGACTGCCATCTGTCACAGTAAACAGAGAACTAGATTTTTTTTCTGATTGAAACATTCGTGATCCGCCTCCCAAACATGGCAGAATCTCTGTCAGTTGGAAGTGCCGGATTACAAGACAACATACTGAACGAGTCTTTGAATATTGACCTAGAGGAGGTGAGTTTGAACAGATTACGATTCGCTGAATGTCACTTGTTGGTTGTAATTCTAAAATGCTCACGTGTCCATGCTCTGAAGCGGCTTTATTCCCGCATTTGACAAGTGTCTGTTAGGTTATGTTTGACGTATTTTGCTTGTATTGACACAAATTTTGGTGCTTGTAGTTGGACGATGAAGAATTTGACATACCCCCAGTTGATCATACTCCTACATTGGAGAGTATACTCAATGATGTTGATGAGCGAATATCCCTCAGCGAAGATGAAGTGTCAAATTCTTTGATAGCAGGAACAGAGGTAAGTAAGCAGCCTAGAAGTTCATCGATGTTGTTAAAATCTCGTAAAATACACATACAAATAAACTATGAATATTTTTGGCACATCTTCATGTAGTTGACGACAGTTTTAATATCCTTGTTTACATGAGCTTTAAAAAATCTAATTTTAAAAAGTCCATATTGGTAAATTAACCATACTTACATTTCAATTTGATTTTTTTAAATTACTTACTTAACACGGTAAATATTCAGCAATATGCCCAAGTAAATAACTAGTTATCCACCTAACATAATGTCAGTCATGTGACTGGAGAGGGAGGAAAGGGAAAAAATTGTGAATTGGATGGTGTGATTAACAAATCTTGACAATTAGGGGTTACCTTTATTACTATTTTACTCACGTAACCCTAATTAAGAGACACCTTTGCGAAATATGCTGCAGCCCTTTGTTTATATCCAATCAAAACTGCTACGGAATGAATTTAGTTTGTTCTTTTAATGGGGAAAAAATATGTGTATGATAACAGGACCTATGTCTCTCAGATTTACCTAGAAATACAGTATCAAAAATAGTCACAAAAAATTTGTTTTGAGGCTTTTCAAAATGTGCTGATGGTTTACAGAAAGGCACAGTTCAATACTATCCTGGTAATTGTGAAGAGTAACTACTCATCCTATACTGGGCAAACTTTTTATTACATAGATAGGCCCATATGGTTTATTAATGAAAAATGTTTTTGTTAGGTTACGTTAAGTTAGGTTAGATAACCTAGCATAAGGCAAGGTTAGGAAATCTAACCTAGCAAAAAATTGAAAACATCAAAGCACAATCTTTTTTTACATAGGACTACTACTAACCACTGTAGAACCATTATTCGTTGATAAACTATAGGTAGGCCTACATGTAAAGTCAGTTTGTCCGGAAAACAATGAGTAGCTACTCTTCACATTATACCCATAGGAGTAACTTGGGAACGAATAGACCATGACGTAAAGGCCGTGCTACAATTATGGTGTCCCATGCCGTGTCCATTGGACACTGTGCGGATTGGGTAAAATGATCACATGACATTGGCCCTCGTGTCCCTTTCTGTCTTTTTGTTCCATGTCTCGTCTTTTCTCTTGTATGTGGCCAATATTAATAAATTTGTCTTTTCGTCCTATGTTCTTCGTCAAGTTAAAGAAGAAGAATTTTCAAAACATTAAATACTGCCAAAATTAATTTATAATCATAAACATTTGTATTCATAATGTCAGCAAAGAACGTGGAAGGTAACAAGATAATTATTCAAACAATAAAATAACAGGCTGTTTAAACCAAAAGAATTGTGAACAAGTTGAATCACGAACGTGACTAGGGTACGGTAATTCACATAATTTTTTAAACAGCTGGTAATAACAACCTCAAATCCTTTTTTATTAATAAATTTATTTGTAGTCAATCTCAGAATCCACGTAATAAACATACAAAAAAATAAAAAGATCAAAAATACGAAAACTCCATGAGAATTAACCACACTCTGGTTTCGCTTTTCTGAGTCTGCAGGATGAGGTACCTCTGTATTGTGGCTTCACATTTCTGGGTGTCTCTTGGTAATGTTAACAGACGATGGGACAAGAGAATACAAAGGACCAAGAGACATGGAAAAGTAACACAACCCTAATTAAAGAACCATTCCAGCATTTGCCTGGAGTGATTTGGGGAAACCATGGAAAAAATAAATGAGGATGGCCAGACCCTGTAGTCTAATGCATATCTTCCCAAATGCAAGTCAAGTATGTTACTTTTTGATATTTTAATTTGAAACAGCATTTTGTAAAACTTACAAGAAAGTTGGCTAGCTGCATCTAATATTTGAACAATACAAGATTTAAGTTATAAGTACGGCGTACAGACATTTCAGCTGTCCGTCATCACATAGTCATCTGCTATTATTTAAAATGTTAACATTATGGTATAGTATTTCGCCTACAGTAAAAATTGTACAATTGTGTACTTCACGTAGCAGCTAATATTTAATAATATTGAAAGATGTCTTTGTATACCAAATAAGCGGTAGCTATGTGATCTTGCTCTTGAGCGAGCCAGGCAGAGTTGACTATGCAAGAATTAGTTATTCCTCAAGTCTACCCCTGACACTCTTAGCAATTGTCGTGCCTTGTTTTCAACTCCTTCCTACACTTTTAGTGACTGACCCTGTGCCTTATTTATAGGCATTGCAAAACATGGGTATTGCAGTCTCTTAAATTGGAAAGAGTAATCAGAAGGTATGAGTGGAATACGTGATGTGAAACATTCACTGCATGCACAGCCAGTGATCATTGTTCACTCGATTACGTTTTTATGCAGAAAATTCCCTTGAAGCTTGGTGCCATTTCAGAGTTTGGAGGATTAAGGCCTCACTCTTTAGTTGTGCAGTTGTTTCGAAAGTATTTTTCTTGTCACACAAATTAATACATATAACAGAAATTCATTCCTACAGTTTTAACATTAATATATCAGTGTTTGTATCTGGATTTTTCTGTTGCAATACACCAAATGGATTTTTAGATTCTGGCCCCTGAAATATAACTTTTTTTGGTGTGACGATAAACCAAAACTGTGTATTATTTAAAAAATAGGTCTGGCAAACTGTGTATCGTATGGCTGTACACAGTCTCAAATTTTTTTTAAGCATTTGGTTAAAAAATATTTTAGTTATTTGCAATTGTTTGAAAGAAATGAAAGACCATGGCCTTCAAGAGCCCTATAGAGCCACACTTGATGCCACGTTTAGGTACGGAAACATCCTGGCAATGTGGTCTAGACTGGCTCATGGGTCAACAACCGTGTTACCTTTATGCGCAATGCTCAAAACCGGTATGCAGTGTTTTCGTCGTTGGCTTTTTCCTATGGGACTGTAAGGGGTGACCCTGTTTTTTTTATTTAGGCTATGGAAAGTACATAGTAAAGTTCAGCCCATGGTTCGCTATTTTCATTTTACGATTCCGGTTGGTATATTTCTCGTAACAGCAGTCTGAAAAAGCCATTTTTGGCCATTTTGAGTTGCTCATAACCATGTAAGCATGACATCTAAAAAAAAAAAAAATAGAGAAACGTAGTTTTAAATGGGTTTTATTTTCGTAGGTAATGATGTCTAACACAAGTTTAGTAGTATCTTGTAAAAACACTTTCTCCTAACACGCTGCTCATGTGCCAGCTGTGTAGTGTGTTTAAGGTTTTTCCATAACTGTTTATGGTGCCCTAACCTTAAGGCATGTCTTGTGAGATGATAAGCCAAGTGGGCTGTTAGGCCCTACTGTTCAGGAACCCCACCAGATAATGAACTGCTTCTTTAATCTTCACAATTGAGTCCGTAAATTTGTAGACCCTACTCTATTTCCACCCCTTTGATCAACTTTAACAAAGTGGCATTAATTTCATTAGCCTTCATGCTCAGCCAGTCCACAGACTTCTTGCTAATGTGAACCATATCAGGGCATAGGGGCCTACATGTTTTAAGAGATTCAGCAAATATCTTAACTACTTTATCCAGGTTTGTAGGTATAATAATCAGTCCCTCATACACAGTGTAATGCCTTTCTCCAATTTTGAGTACTGTAGTTCTTAAGGCGCCTGCCTACTAGCTGTGTGTTTTTGTGAGTGAGGCACGGGCGATGTTAACTGGTTTCCTCTGGTGCGGTATTGCCTCTACCGCAAGACACTGAAACAGCGTGCAGTGGTATCATGGATCACTTGCTTGACTGACAATTTCAGGGGTGACCCCATCTTTTTATTGGTGAAAAGGTTTAAGCAAAGTCCATTGTGTGTTTTTAGAGTAGTTCAACATGAATCCCATTAGTAGTTTTGCAGTTATAACAGGTTGAAAAAGTTGTTTTTAACTATATTTGTGGGCTCCGAAATTATTTTTTCAACCTAGATGTTGCTTTCAAACTACCTTTCAGTTACTATGTGATTTTCTTTTAGTACATTGACACAATGAGTACATGTGGAATTATTTTGTTTAAAAAACGTTTTTAGAAATCCACTGCAACAAATTTTAAGCGCGTGGTAGGCGGTGTCCTTAAGTGGACCCTTACCTATTTTCTGAGAGAGATTTTCCACAAGAGATACCACAAATTCAAGTATTTTAAACACTCACATACTTTGTCAACTGAAATCCTCTAGGCACTACAGGAAGAGTCTGCTGGAAATCTCAAGAAATTAGCATTGTAACGCCTTCAATTTCTCCATAATTTCCTCTGATGCCTTTGAGGGTCCTATTCAGAGTTTCAAATGCTACCTTGTGTGCGGTTATACTCCTCTCACAACTATTAGTATAATTTGTACCAATTACTTAATTTGGTAATGCTGCATATGGCAATTTCTTCACGGATTAGGTGTTTGTGCAGCTTAAAGGCAACATCAGCTGTCTGACCTCTCTCGAACAATATAGCAGCGATACCAGAGAATGCAACAGATATGGTGATGTTATGATTACACCTTATCTTTGTTAGGAGCAAGTTAATAAGAAATGTCTTTCTATTGTATCCAGGAGCATCAAGGAAAAATACAAGCCGAGCACTTGACTAAACAATTCCAAAACCTAATGGTTTACAGAGAGCTGCTCATTCGTTAGAGATGTTTCTCTTTTGGTCACCACGTGTACCTTTGTTTTCCTCAGATAGATTGTGTTCGTCAGTACAGTATTGCTTTAGATTGTGCTGGATGATGTAACCCATACTGCGGCAAGAACTACCCTCCTAGAGCTAACACAGCGTTCCCAATCAGCTTTCAGACATCTGTTATATGTCTTTAAATATGTTTTGCAATGGGATATAATAATGTACTGTACGGTTATTGACATACGCCATTGCAATATAATGTCGCCCCAGAAATCTAATGTGAGACAAAGGAAAAACTATTGAAAAACTAAAAAATTAAAAATACAAGCCTTGTTCGGCTATGAAAGATCCTATAAAGAATTTTTCAACAACAAATAAAATATCCAAAAATATCAGTTGAAAGAAAAACCAAATAGTCTGTAAAAAATAATCTTGAGACAAAGAGAATGTTGGACACAAGAGAGGATAACGACGATGATGTCGTCACAGACAATAGACTAGACGACACAACCATGAAATCACAAAAGAACACAGTAGATTTCAAGACAGACTTTCCACGACATTTTGGGAACTGACATCTGCTCCTGTCATCAGGTAATATTGCAGCGGTGTATGTCCAAAACAGTACAGTGTACTATCTGGTATATACCTCGTTCATTTTATTCTACGACGTGCTCCCTACCCTTCCCATTTGATGTTATCTGAGAAACTATCTTTGTTTTTCTCCCAGAGAATTACTTGGTCTTGAAGAGGGAATAGTTTCAGATCCTCCTGTGTCGTAGTCGGATGCTCTATCTGACTGTGCTGCGGGAGGTTGGCAGCTTTCTTAAAAAACTTAAATATTCATGCCTGTACACAAAGAAGTTATACAACATCACATATGTCATCTGTAGTGTCATCAGGGTTCCTGATGTGATGTGTATGCCATCACCATTTGAGTGCAGTTACATACTTGCAGATACTGCTGTTTTCCAGGGGGTGTTTGAAGGCAGTGAAACAGTCTCTCTGGGCAGTGTTGGCAGCCGGAGCTGGAGCTCATCTGAACGTAGGCATGCAAGGACCCACAAGTGGTGCAATAACGTGAATGGACCTCACGAGTCTGGCTCCATCCTGCGCCATGTTGTCCTCAAGGGCATATCCTCACAGCTCGTTGCCTGTCACGTAAGTTACCATTACTCGTAGTTGTTTATGGAAGTCTAGACTTTTTATTATTATTTATTGGCATCACCAGCTCAGACCTTCGTAACTTTAATAGGACAAATTAATCTTTATTGAAGATTGCTGTAGTTAGCATCCAAAATGACCATTTATACAACGTAAAATAAAATGCTTTAATGAAATAATATTACTCTGAAATGATGTATCTGTAATAACATGTGTAATTAACAAATAGTCAATGTTATTTAGTTTTTTCAAATGTTATATTGAGTAACAAAAATTTTTTTTTAGTGTAATATAGAGCTACCAATAAGAAAAAATCAAAATTGTATTCAATTTGGTGCTCTTATGTTGGATTCTTTTAACGTCTGTTGCAAAAATTATATTCTCGTCATTTAACGTTGACTTCTTACATGCTTCCTGCAGCTGCTCGTCACCAAGAAGGTTATGAGGATATTAGCTATGAAGCTACAGTTTGAAACATTGCATTGTCTCTGCCCACTATGCGTACAGCCATGGAGTGTAAAAGGTTTACCAGTGTAGTAGAACCTACTCCTCAGAGGATCAACTCTACAGATAACAAATTTTAATAGTCAGATTGTTTCTGTCTTGTGCATCCTTTATGCACCTTCCTGAATTAAACTTAAAAATTTGCTAGGTTTCTCAATTTCGTAGTGTTTCTTTCCAATAGAACAATTGAATGTTTTTACTATATAGAAAGAGATCAAACATTTACTAGGGCAAAGCAGAAAAGAAGAAATTTCAGTTTGTGAATGGTAGTGTACACATTCTTTAGTATCCTATCTGTGTTACATTTTATTTGCTCAGCTACTAAGTATTTTAAGGTATTATAAATTAGAAGTTTGTGTCCTCTGTTTTAAAGGTTTGTTGCTTTTAAATTTTGGATAGTTTTTAATTTAGATTTTGTATACGGTATACAATTTTACGAAGTTTATACATATTGTATGAAGTTAAATGCTGTCTGTGAGCAATAGGTGTAATAAGCATGAATGTGCTCTATATTATTTTTAATTAACTATGTGTTAAGGTGTGCAATATTAAATAAGAGAAATTACTGGTATCACTGGGAGGTTAAAATATTGTTTAATATTTACAGGTTGGTGTCGTGTACAGGTAGATTGCTTTATTCTGGTAACTGTGTGAGCTTGATGAAGCTACCACTACCACAATACGTTTAGAAGTCCCAGGTTAGATACGTTTAGTGATCCACTCAGTGATGTGTATGCAATAATTTTATCAAGCAGTTTTCAGACATTATCAGCCACACCGTTTGGGTCAGCAAAGGCAGTGCTGGAATTCGTACCTTTGCATTGTTTCATTCTTCTTCCTTCTAGTGTTTGTTTACAAGTTTACCCTTGGTCTTATTCCACCATGTCCTCATTGTTTGTGGTATTGTCTCAGATTTAATTATGGCAGCCTCCAGTATTTGTGTGTTTGCGTGCAGGAGCGTATGGATGGCGGTCTGCCCACGGCAATGGCGGCAACCACTATGATCGCCGTGGGGACCTCGCACGGCCTGGTGCTGGTGTTTGACTCGGCGCAGGTTCTGCGCTGGTGTCTGGGCTCGGCGAGCCAAGAGCAGGGCTCCGTCTCTAGTCTCAGCTTCAACAGGGACTGCTCCCGCCTGCTAGTCGGCTATGCCCGTGGCAACATCCTCATGTTCGACCTACAGACGGGCAAGCTGCTGCGCACTATGACGGATGTCCATCCGATGGGCACTGCAGTACTCCATGTGAAGGTGAGCCTATAGTGTTCTTCGATGGTTGCTGTTCGTCATGGGGCTGTCATACAGCTGTAGCAGATATCTCTTACTTTTGGTACAATGGTACATCCCCGGTCTTTCAAACCTATTTGTTTTGTGTTGTATTGTATGTTATGTAAATATTAACAGTAACAAATGTAGAACACCAGTTTCGAGTGTACCAGAAACAAAATGGTTCAAAAATTAAGAGGACTCTCAGAGAAGTACATAACAAAACACAACTGTGCACTGTAGATTGTGGATCTACGTGCAGCATTGAGGCCATGGTAGTTTAATGTACTGTTAGAGAGGATTGAATTGACTTAACATGAGAAATGCAATTTTGGGGGTTTCAAGGGATCAATATAACTAAACAGAAATTTTGAGTGGTCAATTTTAAGCATTATGAATCTTCGGTTCTACTCTGTGCATTGTAGTACAGTGGAACCTCATTATATATATTATGACTTATAACACCACCTTAACAAATCTTTTATAAAGATAGTTTTTGTTGCCATTCACAGTTGTTGTTATAATGAGGTTCCACTCTATTTGAGGAATTAAATTAAGTCTCTACATGAGTACTTATCGTTTATAATAACAAATGTCAATAACAGGCAAAATATTAGTGTAATTTAATTTTACTTCGAAAGTTTTTGAGAAGCTATCTGAAACAAATTTGACATAAATAATTTCTGAATCATAAACATTGTGAAAAGAAAAAAAAAGTTGTATGCTAAGTTTAGCTTGTGGATCTTAATTAGTTTTGTTTGTAACTTCCTAGGAAAATTTTGGTTATAAGCCCTGCATTGGTGCATTACCATCATATCTTAATATATTTGTAAGCTCGCCTCCGAGTAGTGAAGGGTAGACCTAACCTTGTTTATCTCCAGCCCCTTCCGGGCCAGTATCTAGCCGCAGGAACCCATGTTGCTGATAAGATAATTATCTGTGAGTTAAATATGTGTATGTGCTTACATTGTATCTGATGTAATGAATAAATGTGTGCCCAGCAAATATAAATGACTACATGGACTCTACTAATAATCACTGCCTAGGACTAGTAAACATGAGTAGCAGCCACAATATTTTCTAATGTGAATAACGTAAAACTATGTATTTAAATTTCCAGCATATGGTATTGTATTTTGTATATTTTGTTTCTTTAATTTTAACAGCAACACAGCGTTATATATGTAGGCGGGATCTTTGTTGTTTGTTGCAGAGAAGTTGTGAGTATCAGGGTGGCCAGCCTGTTATCAGCAGACAGCCTCTGCCTCCCCCATCCTTTCTCCTCTCCGGCCATTCCAGCACACGCTAACGGTACTTTCTCTCAGTATCAGTATCATCACCAGTTTAGGGCTCGGTCTTCCGAGCAAACTTAGGCACCCCTGCCTTCTCTACCTTAGGGTTGTGGTCTGTTAATAGCCACAGAAGCCCGCCTTCCTCTCCAGGGTTATGGTCTGTTACTCGCCACCGAAGCCTGCCAGCCTCTCGTAACCTAGGGTTGTTGTCTGTTACTAGCCACCGAAGCGTGCCCCTCCTACCTGCACGTTTACTTCTCGCCTAGAGCAAGGGAGACCGAGGTACCCCCTAGGACCGCGCACATAGTTTCTGAACGCACCCGATGGTAGTAACCCAGCCACCACATGGTGCCCTGTTCCAGAAGTAGGAACCGGAGACGGAAAAAGTGCGGCTCCCTGTGTTAACTTGTTAGTAACCACGTGTATATAGCTCAGTGTTGTAGCGAACCAGTTCTGTAAATTGTGAACCAGTGTGTAAATTTGGAATCAGTGACTTTTGTAATTAAATCTATGTAAACTAGTGACTTGTGAACTGTAACTTTCGTGAAGTAACATATTCAGTGAAATATTATCTTGGAGAGTGTTATTTAGCATGTGCGACGAATCCTTTCTCGAACTGCACATATCCCCCAAGGAAGAGTTCACTCTTGAGGAGCGTAAATACAAGGCTGCTCAGGAGTGTAGCCAACCTGACAAAGCTATCTCAGAACAAGTAACTATCCCTTCGCAGATAGAAAGGGCAGGAACATAACCTACATAAGCCACACTGTGTCTGTCATACCGTGTTTATCAGCTCACCAGAGCAATTAAGCGTCCCACGCTAAGTATCGACTCATCCAGGTTCTAATAGCTGTGCAGAAACCAGTACTTGCACTCATAGGCATGATTAAGTCCCCCAAGAGGACTGCTCTAGTGCATAAAAGAACCCACCAGTTAGTTAATGAGGCAAGGTCAGAACCTCAGCCTCCCGCCTCCACAACTTCAGCAAAGAAGCAGAAGTTTTTTTGCCAGATCTTTTAAAGGTGAGTGGTTTTAGCCTACCCAATTCCGAAGTGTGTCGGCTTCTCTCGTTTACGCTACCAACAGGAGGGAGCACGATGTTGTCCTATACCCGAGACACCACTTTTTCAGGCGCACAACTCACCTCTACCCACAGGGATCTCATCTCGGGCCCAAACTAGCCAGCATAGTTATCCCTTTGGCAAATGTTGTGATGCCTCGTTAAGCCAAATGATAATATAGTACGAGAGGAGTTAAGCAAAGCCAGTGACCTTAGCTGTGCCGAGCCGGCAACATCTCTGTTGCAATTTGGATGATGATTGGTTTAAGATGTTATTCACTAGATTATTGAATGTACACAATTAAAATTTTTTAGAATTAGTTATTTCTACTCCCCTGCTATACTGTATCTGTTGAAAGCTTTCTTTATGCAGTTAACTCGTACGCTGGCTGCATCTTATTTAAAATTAAAGGTTTCGTACTTACGTTTGCTCAGTGTATGGCTCTAACATGCAACCTTAAAATTGGTATAGAGACTTTGAGATATCATTCCATCAGTACTGACGTTGTCGCATGAGTTCGTTCAACATATGTAACTGCTCTTTAGTAAATGTGTATCTGAATATTACTTGCGAGCATATGTAAACTTGTACATTCAGCTTGGATGATTTGTGTTGCAGTTCACAGATCTGCCTACACTAGCATTGTGCAGCGATAGTGGTGGCTCGGTGTTTGAACTGAACTTCAGGCGGACAATGGGTATCAGAGGCTGCGATTCCAAGTGCCTGTTCTCCGGCAGCAGAGGGGAGGTGTGCTGCATCGAGCCTCTACTCCTGCAGCCTCTCATTTCCCACCCTCTACGCAATGTTGTTCTCATTGCAATGGCCACACTTTCCAAGGTTCATTGCCTTTATCTGTTCTTATAGCTCACTTACGCTAGTATTAATCTTGCATATCAGTGCAGTGAAGGCTCTTTCAATACAAAACTAATAAGACAAAATTTTTGTAGTAATGTTTGTATTAACGGGTGGCTGTGACAACTAAAAAAAAATTTGCTGAACTTAATTTGTTGCCTATTTATATACCTTCTTAACTTTACAGTGACTGTGTTTTGCAAGTTGACTTGATTAGGGTACAGAATTAACATTTATAGTATTTAGTTGTTGAATACTTAAGACAACTAGACAATGTTGGTTTTTTAACTTGAAAATGTGAATCTTTAAAAAAAAAAAAAAATGTACTGTAGACAGGCAATTTCATCTTGCAGTCCCCCACCCAGCTGTCGGCCTTTGTTGGTTCATGTTTACTACCCTTGTTCAATAGAAAAGGACAGGAACATAAAACATGGTGTAAGAGCATCATTAATTAAATCCTCATGTTTTGGCCAATTACCAGTGTTTTCACCTTTGTGCGTTAATTCATTTGTATTATCTGCATCCACTTTTATTTTCTGTTTATCTTTGTTATTTTGCATCAGATGTCAGTTATCTCTTCATCTGGGGTTTGCACTTTTTTTTTTTTTTTTGTTTTATTCATGTTACTTAAAATTGTGAAACTGAATTTTCTTTTATTTGCCATCACATTCATGTTTATCTACATCACTGTGATTACCTGCCATTTTTCAACTTCACTATGTATTCTTATCAAGTGCATATATTTTTTAAAATTTATTTGGTGACAAAATTTTTTTTGTAGTGTTCTTACAAACCTTCTAACTTTGTTAATCCCTCTATCTCTGTGTGATTCTCAGCTATCTGTGGATGTATTCGTTACATTATTCTTTCACTGATCTAGCATATAATTTTCCTACCCAAAAGTCTGTGCCGTTTCTCTGCAAGAATGCTCTTGTTTAGTCATTGTAGTGGTGTGATGTCTTTTGTGCTGCATCCAGTTCCTGTATTTGGCTCCAGAATCATGTTTTTGTTTACAGGTGATAGTGGTAAGCATTCGTCCACGCATGAAGGTTCTTTTCACACACACACTGCAAGCCAATCCTGCCACCTTGCCTCTCATCACTTGGCAGTTTGTAATCATCCAGATGGCAGACACATCTCGGGTCATTGATCCAGTGTTAGCGTTTGCCAGGGAATCCACACTGCACTTTTTCCAGGTATGATAACTGTAGTATGCTCCCATGAAAATGATAATTTACTGAGCGAACCTCAATGTTGTTGTCAAGTGAGAATTAATGTAGTTTGTTGTTCATTGTGGTTCGGCTTAAAGGTAAAGATCATTTTGGTAATTTCCTTCACATATGTACCATACAGTTGAGTAAATTACCAGTCTGCCAAAAATTGTCATTACGGTAAGATTTGGGACTTGTATAAAAAATTTTATTTCCATGATTTATCTTTCAGTCAGTGTTTTTTTCTTTCTTTCTTTCTTCTCTCGGTGGAAGGGTGATGATAAATATAAATTTGCTGTACTGAAGGAAAGACTTATGAACGTAAGGTGAGTGAACTGCTAATTTTAATTACAGCTTTGTTGGATGCCAAATGTTTTCGTTGGCATGTGAAATATCGCTGAAGTGTGGCACAAATATTTGTGTGTAAAACAGGTGTTTAAATTTTGTTTCTATAACTTTAATGTGATTAGGGCCGGGATGTGTTTAGGCGATACTAATGGATAAATATTCACTTTCAGTCCAATGTTAAGGCGTACATACCTATGGCAGCAATGTAGTACTAGAAATTATGGACAACTTTTCGAAACCGTTTCATAGAATTTAATTTCGGGTTTAATAAATACGTATAACTTATCATGTTTTATATCAAATTTAGTACTGAATATTTGGTGCGGGACAAACACTAACTGGTGATATTAGATATTATAGTTTAAAAACTGTACTAACTTAATGGACGTCAGAGTGGTCAGGCCACTTGGCTCCCACCATGCTGATCCTTACATAAAGTGGAAAATGTGGCAGACATTGTTGTTGGCCGGTGGTTTTTCTCGGGATCTCCTGTTTTCCCTGCATTTCTCATTCCGTCGCTTCTCAATTGTACGACCTTACTCCACATCATCTTTGAGGTCATGTAAACACCAACAGGCGCCTATTCAGAACCCTTCAATTGGGGTATGTTACCCTGCCTCCGGGTACCATCCCTATTCAATATTTGTTTACTTAATGGAAGACATTTTTATAATGATTGTTGATTGTAATGCAAGTGATGATTCCTCTTGGTTTTAAAGTAATACTAATTTTGAGTGGACATGTCTCGGGTTTGATAAACGTATATGTATTTGTTAAATTCTTTCGCTCAATAAAGTTTTATCATAAAATATACCACCTGTATATTTTATCATTAGATACGATGACTACTTCAATAGCACCATTTTGCACTCAGAAGTCAACATTTTTCCAGGAGAGTACCCCCGGACCTGCCGCTTCAGGAGGTGTACTTTTATCGAGTGTTCCGCAGCTTCACTGACTTTCGTACCCACGAGCTGCCACTGTTCACGACCCAGAGTCTGTTCCATTAAACCTGAAGAAGTTCATGCCACCGTCCATGGTGCTTTACCAATCATCCACCCCACCCCCCTTTCATGACACATTTCTGTTTTTCCCACTTCATCATAGCGAGCCATTCAGCTGTGATATACTCACGACTGACTGTCTCTGGCAGACATGCTAGGTGATGCTAAGAGTCACTTGAGTAATACTCCAGGATCCAGTTGACCGAAAAACTGAAAGTAAAGGTTAAATTTACTCGAAAAGGTTACAGATGAACTCATTTATAGATTTTGCACAAAAGAGAACAAAAAGTAAAGATTATTATTTTAATTGGGGACAATAATTGCAAACCACGGGAGAAAATAGATCTGCGGAGCAGTACACAGAGCAAAGATGAGATTGACGGAACTGTGTCAATCACCTATGCTTGACGATTTCCATGAATTCTGACTGTGTGTCCAAATAGTTGGTGCTGTAAATACTACCTCTACGGAAATATTTTGACATAGGAAGTTACTCATTCTAAGGAAAACTGACAAACAAACAAACAAAAATTTCTCCAAAAGCTCAAAAATTTAGCAAAATACAAAATAGCTATTAAAATGTTTATAACATTTTGCTGTAGTCAGTATGTAACCAAACAATGTGGGAAAGTAATAAAAATTACTGTACATTAACCTTCCCATTTGTAAATTAACTTTGAATTTTAATTTCAATATGTACTTGATTCATGTACCCAGTTACTGTGTTGGGTCTCATACATCCCTCCTAGTTCATATCAACGAAATATTATGCCTATATCAATGTCTAGCATGCAATTAAAGATGACAAAAAAAGTATCTTACAACCTCCTTAGTTAACAAATCAGTTGAAATAAGATAAAAGAATATAAATTTAAATTAATATCTATCTAATAGGATGCCTTGGCGAATATTGCATGTGGTTGGCTGCCCAAGTGGCCAGTAAGAGCAGGGCATGCCCTCATTGGCTCCTTTGACAGCCAGTCACAGCTGATCTCTCCTGATTTGCTCGTGTTATGGCGAAGTATGGGCTTACGGTATGTATTGTGTTCTGCTTAGGTTTCTGAAAAATGGGTACCCTAGGTTTTACTTAGTTTTATCCATCATCTCTCTTAATATTTTCAGGGTGCTTCATGATTTTTTTGGTTTCTTGTACTGTCTTTGTTCTGTAATTTATGATGTTGGCTACGGTTTGGTACTAGTGATGGGTAGTTCGTGAACTACGAGTTCATTTCGAACTGCTCCAAGAAGTGAACTACGGAACTATGTAGTTCAGGCGAAAAAGAACTGTTCTTGCGACTGGCTGGAAGACAGCCTGCGCCTTCGCTTATTCAATCCCCTCCGTTTACTGCAGCTGTGCTGTATAGCGCGCTCATCCGCGCATGCGCGTTTAGTTTCCCCTCTCCTCCCCTGGTTCGAGCCGGTACTCGCCTCTTATTTTCTTCAGCCATACCCCCTTACGCTGGATCAGTGGAGGAGAGGGTGACTGAAAGATGAGAACAAGAAAATGTATCGCGAACTGCATCAGTACTCAAACTACATCGTTCGAGGCAGGTCGGCGAACTATATCGTTCGAGGCAGGTCGGCGAACTATATCGTTCGAGGAACGAAGCACAGTTCGCGTCTGTCGTCGAACTATATAGTTCGCGGAACGAAGCAGTTCGCGTCGTTCATTTTGTGTTCCGCAGTTCCGTGACTTGTCAACTGAACATATCAAACTTCCTTTTTTTCTTTGATGTTTTAATATACATAAAACAAATAGTAACTTAAATATATTTTTTAGATAAATGACACGCCACAACCTATATTTTGAAGTTGTGTTAGAACAGAATAGATAATGGCAATCCATGATGGCTCAATAAAGGTTATAGGCCTATTTCGAAACAAATGCCGTATAACAATTATGACAAAAGCATTAAAAACCATTAAATACACGTCTAAAAGTTGCATGTGTGATTTATGACAACACATGTACAAATCCCTATCTCGACTCGAACTTTTTCAGATGGTGAACTATATAGTTCAAATGAACTGCATCCAAAGAACAGTTCACTTGTATGAATAGTTCTGAATGACCTAGGTCTGCCAAACGAACTACATTTCCCATCACTACAAACTGGTTGAAGTCCTCTCCATGTTTAGTAATGGATGAATGTTCGGCTATTGTTGATCTGTTGTTTTCTTGTTTGTAATCGTGTGTTCCTTAAGATTGGTAACTTGATACTGTAAACTGAGGTACGTGAACATGAAACTGTGAATACAGCACTGCAGCAAGTTGTTTGGCTGAAGTTTTTTTTGTCTTTCACTGAAGGTAGGATGGTTTCCAACTTCCATAAAGGCTTTTGTATACCGGGTATTTCATGTTTCTTCAGTAGTCTACGCATGCTGTTGAATTTGTGTGGTTACAGTATTTAATTTCATAGTAGTTCATGCTAGATAAAAATAAGACTGAGGCTCTAATTATCACAGATACCTTTGGGTGATGTGCAAATAATAAAGTTTTTGGTTACAAGTGTAAAATAAAGTTATGAAAAAACTGTGACATATTCGTGCTTTGAGCTGACCTTGCAAGCATCAGCAGAGCAGCAATCTTGAAACAACATAATGTTTGCTAAATATCTAGAGTGATATGGGCCTTCTTCTCTGTTCTGCTTACACTCGAAACACTCCTAGAATCTAATGCACCTATAATTCATATGCTCAACTTATGATGTGAAGTTTTAACTGTTTCTGCATTGCTTTTAATTATGATTGACTGCTTTGTTAGAAGTGCAGAATGATAGTACGCTAGCCAAAAACCATTCTAGACAGAAGTTACCATAACACACGGTAGTCCAGTGACGTAACAGTAGACCCCTTTTTTACATGTCCTGTTTATATACTTTCCTCCTCTTTACACCTACTATTTGTGGTCCCATTTGCTGTTTTTACGTTAGAAATTTCCCTTTTTTTACTTTCCCCAGCATTTTACAACAATTTTTCCATGTTCCTTGAGAAATTTAGGGAGGAGCTCCGTTGCAAATTATAAACACTAAAGTTCATAGTCTCCGTAGAAGAAGTATAACTATGCTTGAGGTCAAAATAACATTCATGGACAAAATGCTTCAGTTCTAAAACTTTATGTGTTAGATTTTAATCATAAAAGTTTGTATGTATAATATACTATTGTGACTTTCAAATAAAATAATTTGTAAGTAGGTGATCCAAAATTCATATTTCTAGCTAAACTATGTGGGTTGGAAATTTTTTTTTTTTTTTTTCAATTCAAAGTTAATATTTAAATAAATATTGCCTGACATTCAAATAAAGCATATAAAATCTGTGTTACCACAACTATTTTCTAAAAGATAAAAAAATATGTATTTTTGGAGAGGGGGGGGGGGAGGCATTTAAAATTCCCTAGTTTGCCATTAAACTGTCTAAATTAGTTTACCATGTATTTTTAAGCATGCCAGCCCTATTGTTTTGTACAGGTGTCTGTGGATGTGCGGAAGAAAATCCGCTTCCTTCCACTGCAGAAGCTGACTGTGGGCTATGAATTGTTAGGACTGTACTGGCTCAACACCCGGACGCTGGCTACAGTCGACACCTCGGAACAGCTGCATCTGCTAGATGTGCGAAGCCAGGAGGAACTGGAGGTTGTTGACCTGTCATCCCTATGCCTCGTCTATGGCTCCAGCCACTTCAAGGGCCTGTCTACTGGAGGAAATGTCAGCAAGGCCATGGTATGTGTCTGACAGCCTTCATCCCTTCATGGTGACTTAAATCAAGGTGTAAACCATATTAGTGTTCTTTTTTAATTTTCTTATTTAACTTTATATCTAAAGAAATGTTGAAAGATTCTTAACACCCAATTATTTTCTATACTAACATGTGACACATACAGAGTCATTCTGGAAAAAGAAACACTGGAGTATTACTTGAATTGCCTTCATCACTAGTGTGATTGTAATCACAGCCACTTTAAATGACCTTGAATGTTATGCAATTAATATTATTAATGGATTATTTTTCTCCATAGGCCTACGCTGGGGAGCGGGCATGCTACAACTCCATTGTAGGATTTGGGAACCAGGTCCTCATATTGGGGACTAAGTCGTTTCATGTATTGACAATACGTTCCTGGAATGAAAGATTGAATTTCCTCGTCAAACAGGTACCAAACTATTGAGCTCTACATTGTGTACACACACATACAAACAATGTCCCATAAGTCCGGTCTCATAGAGTAAATATAAATTGGTTAAATGTGGAATGGTTTAATAGTGATCCAGTGTGTTGGCATAAGACAACAGCAGTGTATTCACTTGCATGTCATCACGACAGAAAACGCTCAAATTTATGGCAGTGATGTGCTTTGCACATGCATATGCGGTGGTTCAGTTTGCTTTGTACATGATGCAGCATGGCCGGCGGGATGGTGCGGCATTCAGCAATAATGTTATTCACAATAACATCTCATTACACTCGCCTATTTTCTATTTTAACTTTCCTTATGAGACTGGACTTAGACAGATGGTGTGTGTGTGTGTGTGCACATTTTTTTTTCTCTTTTTTATTTCCTTTTTCTTTCTTGCTCTTTTTGTGGTGGGTAATTTGTTTACAGAAAGTAAATGAGAAAATGTTTTTGCATGTTTACCTAAAACAAAACTACCTTAGAATTGAAGAGACCACACAAATAAAGGAGATAATTTTGATATTGGTTTAGAATTGATTTCTAAACTTGCTAAGAAAAGTTAAAGTAACATATTTTACCTGTGAGTTACGGTTCTATGCAATTAGTCTCAAACACATATAGCACATTTTGCTCTAGTGTACTTGTTTGTCGCCACTCTGTTGGCAAGGGGTAAGTTTAAGTTTCCTTCCAGGGATGCAATAAGGTTGACGCATTGCCATAGCGTCTCTTGTATCTTTTAAGCTCGCCTCCCGCCCAAGTGTTTGTTGTTGTTTCTTACTGATATATAACCTAAAACTACGTGTCCAAAATAAAGAATTGTATAAAGCTAACTTATGTTTCTTGTATCCATTTAGTATCCTTTTTATGTGTTCTTGTATTAATATTTGCACTTGAATATCTTATTTGTAATGATCATCAATTCACGACTGTTTGTTTACAAATGCCGCCAGAGACGACATGAACTTTCCTAAGGGAATATGAAAAAAAACGGCAATAATGATTTTAATAAGTGCTTTTGTGTTATCAATACTTTTTGTATGTGTTAACTAATATTATTGAAAGTTCCACATAATATTTAGGGGCCACGCGTAATTTTTTAATGGTTATTCTTGGGAGGCGAGAATGTTGGAGCTATCAGGTTGGTAGGCCTGTAGCAGTAGACCACCTGGCAGGCCGTCGGCCATGTTTTACTAGCCACCCACTAACGGGACTTCTACCCCCTGGGCGGGTATAAAAGGCGCTCCCTGAGAGCAAGAAAGCAGTCTGTCTAGGACTCGGCTCCCACTGAGCGAACTAGACACTCCTCCCCTCTTCTTTGTGGTTTGCGGGACTGACTCGCCACATAAACCTTCCTACCACTCTACCTCCGAATACCGGGGTTGCGGGAACGATTCTGGCCACATAAACCTTCCTACCCAGGCTTTGCCCTTACCAAGGAGGAGTGTCATTGTTTTCAAATTGGGAGTCCATCCACCCTAGTGTACGCGCACGGGAAATTTGGGAAGTCACCCATACTAAGATATCTTTGGCCACGAATGGCGGAGATAGCGCGCTAGTCAGTTTCCGTCAGGAATAATATAGAGGCTCACGCTAACCACGTGCTGTGCTGATGCAATATAGTTAATCAAGTGTAAATAATGTAAACAAATGACTTGTGCAATCAGTGTAAAGTGTTTGTGATGTGTGAACTAGACAAGTGGGAAATACTGATCAATCCATCATAATATTTTTCCTGTTTTATTTAAATGTCTGAATTAGAAATATTTATCTCTCCCGAAGACGTACTCGCTTTGGAAAATCCCCGCCAATAGTAGGCCCAGGAGAGAAAACGTAAGGCACGGGGTTTGGAGAACATTCCTCCAGGGCTAATTCTGTCTCTGAAAAGCTCCGTGGACCGGAACCCACGCTCCATGATTTATATAGGGAATATCAGGCGCGTGCGCAGGCTCAATCACACCCTCGCTCTAAGGAACAATTTAGTCAAATTCTGCGGAGCATTAGGAGGAAAGTGCCACCTATGATAAGCCCGATAAAGTCGCCTCCACGCCCGCCTCTTTCTTGTCGCATCACACAGCTTATTCAGGAGGATCGGCTGATGCAGTAACCGCCCGCGCCCCTCTCCGAGAGGAAGCAGCAGTTGCTTTGGCAACTTTTCTAGAAAATGGTGAGTGGATTACAACCTTTCCCCCAGAAGTTAAAGGGGAACATGATGTCTCTGACTACACAGGGTAAGAATAAACACTCGGGAACGCCACTCTTCTCGGAATCCGGCACTCACCCACCCAGAGTCTCACTCTATCTCTACAACCTCCCACTGAGCTAGCCATAACAGTAAAGTAGACAGAGACGGGTTAAGGTTTGGCTAGTGAGCATGAGGGTTCCCTGAAGTGGAGGAGATGCTGCTGGGTATCCCGAGGTGAAAGGTTTCCTGGGCAATAGACACAACATAAAGGGGAGGAGGCATGCTATCCACTCACCTTAGAATAACTCCTTCAGGAGGTGGCATTTGCGGTCCAACAAACGTTTCGGTTTGAGGTCAGCTTCCCTCTTAAGCTGCTGAACACGAGGGTGCGTCAAAGATGTAGGCTTTTCTGGCGTTTTGATTGGGCTTATCAACGGCCGCTGAAGGCGTCGCACATCCCTGAGGATGCGTCTGAAGTTATCACGTTTATGTTTGGGTGGTTGGTTCTCTGTATCCGTATAGTGATGGCAAAAGTTCTTCTCTGATGTCTTTTGGGGTGGTGGGATTATTCCCACTGGTACGTTATTAACACAACTGTCTGTCGGTGCTTAGCTGCGGCCTTCAATTAGTGCTCTCTCCTCTGGTGATATATTGATTACCAAACACTCGGTATCTGACATGAGTACTTTTACTTATGAAATGAAACTAGGAAATGTGCTTGAACTGTATATGTATATTGTAACCCAATCTGTACACTTTTCACAATCACTGTTTTACACAGGTCTTTATACATTATTGCTTGTTACACACAATGTTCAATACTATACTTGACTGCGTGGTCACTTATAACGGAGCCCTGGAACTTCTCATAGATTGACTAAACTTCCGCATCCGGCAGTCATAGATAAACGCCTCGTGGCGACTAGGTAAACTCATGGTAGGGTGCGTTCCCTTATACTTCCCACGTGGCTAAGGCGCGTCTTCTAAACGAGCTTTCGGCACAAGAACAGGGTAGGATCAGGCTTAGTCTCCCTTCTCAGGAAGCAACCCACTGAAGATAGGTAATGGTGAACATGTAGGAGGACGGGCTTAGGCTCCCTTTTCAGGAAACAACCCTTTCGAGGTTGGGGGAGGTGCCTAGGCTTGCTCGGGGAGGAGACCCGAGCCCTTGACTGTCGATCTGGCTAGGCGAGTGCCAGCCTTATATACCCCTGAGGGGGGCTTAAAGTACCGTTAGTGGGTGGTGAAATGGGCAGCCGCTGGATAGGAGGCCGTCTGCTGGCTAGCAGGCGGGCAACTCCAACACCCACAAATCTCCCACTCTCTGCCAAAAAATACGCGACTACGCTAAAACTTTCCCGCTGGGCTGTGAAAATGTCAGTGTTGCCAAAAGAATATAAACAAAGCACTAAATAAATACACAAAGTTAATATTGATACGTTTACAATAATTATGTACACATTTTCTCTTTCCAAAGTTCATAATTCTCCACCTGGCTTTGTTTGCGTAGCATCCATTTGTTTGTTTACATTTGTTATGGCGGGTGTGAATATATACATACAATATCGGTAAACATAAGCATTTCTAATTGTGTAGTTTTACATTTTACGGCAACACTGCTCACAATACTGGATTTAAGCGACCCCATGGGCAAAAACAAAGTAGGCCTAACACTTAAATATTAATAAAATACGAGGCAGAGCGTAAAATATGTACTAAGTACCTTGCGGGGTGCGTCATGTTAACAGTTATTGTATGTTATTTAGGGTTAAATTATTAGGGGTGGGCGAAGCTTCGAAATTTCGAAGCCGAATCGAATATTTTCATTATTCGATATCATATTCGAAATAAAATTTTTACTTCGAACTTCGAAAATATTACTACAATTTTCTGGTGGTTATAAGTCATCTTAAAAATTGTTGTTATTTGGCCAAAACTTGAAGATGGTGTCGAATTCACGTTATTATAAACGTT
>PNEQ01098441.1:6475-16719 GCA_003012365.1 Medauroidea extradentata
TATATAAAACTGCGCAATGAATAAATACATCCGCTTATTCCTTCTTTCTTTGGTGAATAATTTACAAGGGCATTTTACTAGTAAGGAATGCCTACTTTTTTTTTTTTTTCCATTAAACGCTACGCAAATTGGGCTATTCGCTCGTGAGAAGGCACTCGACAGCTCGGTTTTTTCTTTTTTTTTAGGACAAAGGTCGATCTTATCTATTGTTTAGCGGTGTTAAGACGTCTGCCTATTGACATAAATTTATATTTCAACTACTTGCGTTATTTTTCCGTTAAATGCTACGGAAGTCGGTCTATTCACTCGAGAGAAGACACTCGGAATCTCGATTTTCTCATTTTTTGGGGACAAGGGTCGATTATATCTACCGCTCAACACTGTGACGTCTGGCTACTGATATCAATTTATGTTTACATTATTACGTTAATTAATTTCCCGCAAAACGCTACGGAAGTCGGGGCCTAGAGACACTTTACAGAAAAAATGCAATTTTAAAATTTTCTGTTAAGGTAGGCGGGGGGGGGCAAAATAAGCCGCTATCGAATTTACGAAGGTAGCAATTTTACGAATGCGATGAGAGGAACCGTGAGTATTCGTAAAATCAGGGGTCTAGTGTATTAGTAATGTGTGAGTGCCCGAAAATTCCAGGTGTGGTTTAAACCTTTTAAGTGGATGAGATGATTGTCATCTTGAGTTTGTGTATTTTGTGTCATAACTTTTCTTTTGGCAAAACTTATGGAAATGAAGAATGGAATACGTATTAATAGAAATTTAGGAATCAGTTATTGTTGTTAACTGTTGTGAAACCAATAGTGCCCACTGTAACACTGTAATAGAAACTTGAACAGTGCAGTGAACATTAGTACATAACAGTGAATTGTGACTGTTTAATGTAAACATTGCCTGTCTTTCAAATTAGATGTTCCATGCATTGTGGGTTTACTACCCGTAAGGCCAGTCACTTTATGTTTCCGGATTTCTTGAAAATTGTTTCTTTTCAGCATGTTTGGACACAAAGGCCTTCTTTGTTATATACTGTATTTGCTGGCGTAGAAGATGACTTTTTTTTTACACATTTTCGCCCTTCAAAAATTGCCACTCGTCTTATATGAAGGTGTGAAAATTTTTGGTAACCTAAAATTTGTTCAAGCTGTGGAGTTGGATAATGTTATGGATTACTTTTCCGTCACAAATCAAAACAAGTGCTCCGTTTTATGTTAAACTATACCGCGAGAATTTTAATGGATGATGTATTTGTGACATAGACCACTTTTACTTCGCAGCGAAGTATACATCACTTGGCAATCAATACAAGTTGAGCAGGTGCCTAAATCCTTTGTCTCACCAGCATGCAACTCTCTAGTGGAGAAAATGAGGATGTAGGTATCGGACTACGCCGTCATGTAGAGTAGTTTTCAGATGAGAATGAAATATCTGCGCGGGTAGTGGGGAGGGAAAGTAACAGTAGTAGCGGCACGGAAGGACGAAATCCCAAAGGAGGGGGAAGGCATTCAAGGAGAACTAAAAACACCATCCTCCCAGTACACCTGGTTGGTAGGCGCGCAGGCTTGCAACGTAAAGGGTTGGGTTGTGTGTTCCGGGGCAATTTGACAAAATTTATCAAATGTATCCGTCTCTTGTGATCTCACTGTCACGGAGATGCAAAGTAGTGATTATGATAATAATAGTAATAATAATAATAATAATAAATTATGTATGTTGCATTATACAAACTCAGGTCACCAGTTGTGATATATTTACAAATTCCCTCCCACGTGGCTGAATTTAGACACAATGAAATGTGTTTTTCATATAATTTTCCACAAACATTTTGAAAAAGACAACATATAACAAACGTAACTGTTTGACAACAATAGAGAAACATTCACTCATACTTTGTACTATCGCTCATTCTGTGTCCGATAATAGAGGCCTGAAATCGTTGCTCATATTATCATCATGGGTACTTTAACTCACATTGGAATCCGTAGACGTAGCACCTATGTTTATTAAGAACTCATTTTCCTTTGCTGTGTCGAGTAGATGTTGTTACGACACATATTTAAGCTCAGCTTCTTGAATGTGCTTACATACTGAAGCCCATTCTTGCTGCCCTACTGCTTGAAATTTCTCCTCAAGCAAATGCTGCACGTCAGACCTTTTCAATGTCACTTTTTTGTGGCTACCCAGTATTTTACAGTGCCCCATATTTTTTCTGTTAGGTTCAAATCTGGGTGGTATGGCAGTAGATGAAGCACCAAATGTCTATGTTGCAACAGAAGCACGTCAATCACAAATGAAGAAGTTTGCGGCTTGTTTAGTTTTACCAGTGCATATAATTCTTGCTGAGTCAAAGTTTGCGGGATATTTTATTGATGCTATGATTATTCAACCATTTGATGATGTCACTTTTTCCTGAGTCTGATGTCAAGTGATAAGATGCATTATCAACAACTACTACAGAATTTGATTTCAAGTTTGGGATTAGCTTTTCTCGTAACCACTTCGAGAAATTCTTTAAATTCATGTTGTCATGGTAATCTCCAGATTTGATGCCCAACTTAAAAATAAGTAAAACATTTGCTACAAACCTGTATTCACCTCCAGCTTGATCAATTATTAATCTCTGCCCTTTAGAGATAGGTTTCTTAGGACCCGTCTGTCCATTCCTTGGGTACCGTATGTAAACTGTGAATGTAAGTCTCATCAACATATACACAGTGTTTCTGTTTTGTGATCAGTACTTATGAATCGCACGAATGTACGCCATTCAAAGTCACTTGATCTCATGATGTTCTGTGATTAGTTGTTTGTCAGTCATCTTCTTCCAGTAGTATCCAAGTTTCCCTCTTTGTAGTTGACAGATTCTACCAGTTTCTAATGGACAGTTAATATTGTAAGTTGATGCTTTTCAGTTACATAAAAGTCGTTAATGGTTCGTCAAACAACTGGTATGTCAAAGTCATCTACACTGGTTTTGGTTTCACTTTTGGGTCGTTTTTATGGGGTGTAGTAAAACGTTGTGGTGTATCGTTCATAACATCATTGCCTTCTTAATTTTGTAAACATTTCCAGCAAAAACACCAGTTGCTATGGCAACACGTTTGACGACCTCGTCTAGCAGTATATTCACACCACTGCTAGATTCTTCTTGCACAAAATTTAGCACATTGTAAATAATTTCCCTGCTCTGGTGGTGAAGAACCTTGCCCCCTTTTAAATCCAGCTTACGAAGAATTTGACATATTAAATGCCAGTTTATTCACAAACTACCGCAAATTGTTCAGAGAGCAGCAACATAGTTCCATAGTACAGAACTATAAGTGTAAATATTTTGAAAACTTACTGCATAAATTGTAAGAAACCCTGCCGTGAATATGTGTATAAAGTCGAATGTTTTCTCAGTCAACAGTATCCGCTGTCGACAGAGACTGCCTCGCTCCTCCCCGGCCAGCAGACAAGCAAACACTGTGAAGCGGCCTCCCCTATTTTAGGGAAATAGACTCGTCCGATTGATTTCAGGTTGACTCAACCCTGTCCTCTCTCGTAGGGTGTGTATTGCAAGGTGGCAATGAGGTATGTTGGTTTAGCGTGCGCCTAGGAGAGTGAAGCCGAGGGGAGACGAGCGCTAGACGCACAGAGAGGTGGGGGGAGGATTTCACTTATTTGGAGCAGGTTTCTAAGTCACTCGCCTGATCAGAATAGTTCCCTCAACAGCCTCTGCTTCCTGTCGGATAGAGGTTTAGGTTTCTGGCTTGTCTCGTCACGTAACGGTGGGGCAGAAGCTGTGATCCTTTGCTAGGAGTTTTTTAACGAGCTGATTATGGGCCCTCCTGGTCATGCGCCGTAACAATCTGCTGATTGAATCAGGATTACGCTTCCGTTTGTGTGATCTGCGTTGTGGCGGCGCCTGCTCATTGCTAACGGGGTGTGTGTCACTTGGGTGTGCGTGGAGTTCACGTTCACAGAAAGAAATATATGAAAGCTGAGCCCCCTGTATTTTGGTGGGCGATGGAATGTGTTTACGTTGTGCTACTGGCACACGTGTTGGGTGGCGAAGCTCCTGAGCTGCTTTCTCCCTTATTCTATGAATCTCAGGAGGAATAGATTTACTTGGGTGCTGCATGCACTGATACATTGAATGAAATGCAGAAATTTCAAATAGGTAGTTGTATTCACGTAACTTCACCAAGTACACCACTTGTTCACAGTTTACAGTTTTACACACGTTTCTCGTTTCTGAAGCTAACACAGGTCTCTTACACTCGAAATACACAGGTTTCTTAATACTTGAAATAACACAGGTCTCTATACTCAGATTTAGCACAGGTCTCTTAACTTGTTAATTTACCACATGTAACTAGCGTTTAGGTTTAAGATTACTGATCCACACTCGGATGCTGTGCAAAACTGTAACTGCTCCGGATCTCGGCCTCGTGGACCGGCGGAATTTTCCATGGATAACTGAGTGCAACTTCCGCTAAGTGCCTCGTGGCTGAAGCTGCGGTACAGGCGTAGGGTGTTTTCCCTTTCACGCACGTGGCGCGGATGCTGGGTGACAGAGTCTCCTCCTTCCAGGCTCTCAGCAGGTGAGGTAGGTAAAGGGACTCCATTCGTAAGAAGTCTACTACCGGGGTTGGGTGAGGGTCTCCATTTGCAAGAAGTCACCTCGGAGTAGGGGATGGCCGAAACCGGGGGTACTGAGAGACGGGAGTTCAGAGAAGCTGCCAACGAACTCTGGAGAAACTGGGCGAGAGGCGCTCCTTATATACCCGAAGTTAGGGGGTCTAGGAGGGAATAAGTCCCGTTAGGTGGGTGGTAAGATGGTGGCGCTGGCATAGCCGTCGGCTCTAAAGCAGGCGTGCCACCTCAACGCCGACATATTTCTCAAAACACACTCTCAACTCTCGGGAAATTTAACGTAACTTTTACCACCAGGTCCCACTTGAAAATTACTATGCTGTAAAATGTAAAATATACACAAGAATTTATACACATTATTTCATTAGGCTCATTTTACACTTAATTATTTATATTATTTACATTTTTAAGTTTGCTTGAAAAACATGTCCATCCTGATAGTTCGTTTGTTTGTTTACATACCATGCAATAATATGTATACATCACAAAGCACGTATTTTTCACTATGGATTAATTTACATAAGCAAGGTAACATAATTAAACTAATATTTATACGTACTAGGCATTGAGAAAAATTACATATACAACATAGTGATTGTGTGGACCTGAGAGCGTCGTGCCTGCTTAGGCCAAACCTTAAAAGGGACAAGCTCGGGGGGCGAGCGCAAAAACATGAAAGTTGTGGCGGGGCATCAAGGTTACTGTGCATTTCATTCGCATTTGGAAACTACTCCATCTAGTGCTTGGCTGGCAGGCGACAACAGCACACAGGCATGCAATGACCTTGCAAGCAGCTGTTGCAGCACGGTGTTGCCCTGTAGAATGCGACGGACTTCAATCCGGCGTTGCCAAGTAGTGTACTGCAGGTGGCAACTGATGATGTGTTACCGCTGCTGCACATTTCCTTTGGAGGGCAGTAGAACCTATGTTACTGGTTTATGTGTCTCCTATGATATTTATATACTTGAAAGCATTATAAATAACTAAATGTAAATGTTTACTCTAACGGAGGACCAGTAACTACCACTTTCGCTACACGTAACTCGCTGGTCGACGAGTCACACATTTTGTCCGTTTCCCGGAGACACTTAGAATAATCCTTGTATAAAAAATTAAGTCACTGGGTGTGCTCTGACACCTAGCCAATGAAGTGTGCACAGACACCTTATTCCCACACAGCCACACAACCAGGAGTCTATTTTCTCACAGACTCTTTTGCATACTTAACGTCAAACATAACAAACCAACATTTCCCAAACATACCCACCACCAAAATGAGCTAACATTTTATATACATTTGTACAAGCTAATATGAGATTACTTGACAGGGCGAGGACACAGTTTCACCACTTGCCATTTAAGCAAGCCCTGTTTAATAAGAATGGTCATGGCTCTGGTGACACCATCTCTGCCAGAATGTAATTCTGAGATCTTACCTGCTCTCTCTCTCTCTCTAATCCCCATTTCCCATCACCTCATGCTTTCATTGAACCACCATGCCACTCTGTGACTGCTTTATTGTTCCCGCACTGCTGCCACCGTAATCTCTGTCATGTCACTGTATTTCCGTCATGACCCTATGTTCAAATATTTATAACTTTCGTGCCAAAAAAAATCTTTTATTTTCACTTCAAGAAATATACAATCTTCATGCCCTGCTTCATACTAGTCTCCATTTTTCTTTCTCTCTAACAGTTAAAAAAAATGCTTCCTGGGCTGCGTTCCAGAACGTTACTCTAGGCGTAGAGTAAAGTAATGGAGAGTAAGACAGAGTAAAGCAAGAGTAAAATTTGTTTTGGAACGCGCATTGAGTAAACAGTTTCAGTTGTTTGTAAACATTGCTACTAAATGTGTAGGTTCGACAGCTGTAATTATAAAAATTAATATGATCAGTTTTTAACTGTTCTGAAGTGTGGTGAGAACAAATATTCATTAGTATCATAGTTTTATTGTACAGTGTGGTGGACGTGTGCTCATTTATGTGGATTGAAAATGTTCACGAATATTAAAGTGCTTTGGTCATTGACAGCAGCATTTCTATAATGCAGTGAAATATGCAGGCGTTGTTTTACCAAACTATTTATCCATCTGTTAATTTATGTCGCAATGTAAAACATAGGGAGTGAGAGTGATAGGTAACTTGCTAAGGGCAAAAATTATGTTTACAGTGTATATTTGTACTGGCTGTAATTTATGTAATTGATTTCTAAATTCCACGTAAGTTTCGTCGTAACTCGTTTGACATGGTATTTATGAGTGCATTACATGTAGGTTTCGTCGTTCAGTGAGTCATAAATCAAATTGTTCAGCACCTGTACTCATGTGTTGCGAATACACACAACATCCGTTCAAGAACTCTACAAAATTAGGCCTTGATGATTTGCAAGTTTAATGTTAACCGAGGTATGATTGATTTGTGTAGGTTAATGTTACATTTTAACACAATTCACCAAACACACTCGTAATAGCTAGGCTACAGTTGAAAATTATTGCGACTCTAAAACATACTAAAGGTAATATGTTTATTTATAGGTACATTTTAATATTGGAAACATGTTTTAATTTACAGGTATTCAATGTACGTCCTACAACATACTGTAATATCATTACTTAGGCCTAATTACAATAACTTTTCAAAGTGTAACATATGAATTTCTCCCATTTTTTTCACATTCCACTTAAACAAATTAATTACTCTCAGTTATTCAACGAAATCACGTGAGTAAAATTTTACCCTGCAAAGATGCTCAGACTAATTACTTTCTAGTTTTGGGACACCGTCAGAGTAAGTAAAATTTTTGCTCCAAAGGTTTTGGGGCAGGCACAGAGTAAATTTTACTCGCAGAGTAACGTTTTGGAACGCCCCCCTGACAATAGAGATAAAACAAAACACACACAATAGTCATAGAACAACACAATAGACATAGAGCAAAAAAAAATCTCTGAAAAAAAAAGTAAACATATCAATAATTTAGTGTTTACATACAGCTAAAAAAAATGAAGAATAAATGAGTGAAAAAGATAACATTCCAACCATAGTAACTCTCTCATCCACATCACTTCCCTTGAAACCTCATCCATGGCTATGTATTTGGCCTCCATGGATGATCAAGCTATGCAATTCTGTTTCTTGCTATGCCATGAGACAACTCCCCCTGATACGGCTACTTTATAACCACTAACTGATTTCCTTGATTCAGTATCTCCTTCCCAGTCTGCATCGCAATATACTATGACACTCTTATTACTACCATTGAAGCATAACTTCAGATCTCTAGTACCCTTACGGTATCTCAAGGTATGCCTAATTTCCTTCTGATCCCTAACTTTTGGCAATTGGCATTTGTGGCTGACTTTCCTGACTGTAAATGCAATGTCCGGCCTAGTATTATTTGATAAGTACAAGAGGCTTCCTACAGCACTACGATAAATAGTGTCATCAAATTCTTGCTCGTCTCCTACTGTTGCTATATACCCAGTGGGTAAAATTGTTTTGCTAGCTTTACATTCACTCATTGAGAAATCCCCGAGTATCTTGTCAGTGTACAACCCCTGACTAAAGCATAACACCTGCTTGAGTTTGCTCAACCTTAATGGACAGGACATTAGTAGCCTTTTCTTAATCCTTTATTTCTATCTCTCTTCCCAGCTCAATTTTTTCTGTTCTCACTACATCTGTGTTACCAATGATAAGAACATCATCCACATACAATCTGATAATACACTCTTCCTTGACATCAACGAGCTATATAATTAACATAGAGGGGCGGAAAATCTTCCAAAGTGAAACCTAATTGAACGGCTGTTTTGACCCCAGAAAACATGGCGAACAGCAGTGTGGCCAACATTATGTTAAAAATCTGTCATTATGTTCGCATAAAATCCGTTACTTTTTAGCTCCACTATATTCCTGCTTAACACAGGAAAAAACATCAATAAGTATTGTAATATGTATATTATACTGTAATAATGTTTAAATTAGTATAATCGTTCTCGTCTCTCGACCGGAAATGGGAGTCCGCCATTTTATCTAGAGTCAAAATAGTATGTTCAATTGGGCTTCACCTCAGAGCCTTGGAGATTGCCGTTTCCACCCCTCTATGTTTACTACGTATCTCGTTGCTTGACATACACACATAGTTCGTTTACACATCTCTTAAAGTCTAGTTTTTGCGTTACCCTGTCAGTCCATCAATTCCAATCATTACTTGAATTGGGAAGTCCATAAATACTTTTCTTAAGTTTACATACATAGTTCTCAGCATCAAATTCTACAAATAACTCTGGTTGCTCCCAGGGGCGTCATTTCAGGTTTTTCCAGGGGGGGGCAAGATTTTGTTTTATGACGACAGTGACCTTGTTGCATCTTTTTTATTAATTAAGCATGTATAAATTACATACTTTAATAATAAAACTTCAGTTTTATGTCCTTGAGTTAGCATTATTTACATTTAAAAATACAAAAAATATATTTATACACAAAAATTCCAAATCCAGGGGGGGGGGCATTTGCCCCCCCCCCCCCCCTTACTCTGTAGCCCCAAATGACGCCCCTGGTTGCTCCATAAAAACCTTGCAGCTTATTGGACTATGCAAATATGCATTAGTCACATCCAGATGTTCAATCACCCAGTGTTTCTCCACAGCAATACCAATCAGCAATCTCATTGTTTTTCTTTTAATGACAGGACTAAGGGCCGGTTTCACCACGCAAGATTAACTTTGTAGAAAATCGCGATTACATTATCGAGATTACAAGTTAATCTTCCATTTTAATCTCGATAAAGTAGCTTGTGTTTCACCACGAATTATCTTCCTTCAAGAAAATCGAGATAATATTATCGCAATTTTCTGAACACGGGTGTCTGTAGAGTTGCCTTAAACGTACGAAAACTCCCGAACAGCTGTCGGAGATTCCCGAATACATACGTTTTATGCCGTTGTGGCTGTACGGACCAAGGGCAGCGGAGGCCATCACTGATGTTTTGTTTTTTGTATGATGTTATCGTGTTGCGATCGTCAACGTGAAATACAAGTATTTTTTTTTTTTAATCTGTAATAAAGGCCAAATCTTTTGTAGCAAATAAAATGGAAATATAACGTAACAGAAAATTGTAGTGTTTTTACGCAACAGCAAAAATTAGGTTAATTTGCAATTGAAATGTGTGAGAGTTTGTACATTATATCTTATGTAATTCGTTGATGTAACAGTCCTTTATTAAAATTAACCTATAACCATTAACTCAAAATACACCATATATTTTTTTTATTCGTGGAAGGAATAATTATTTTTAAGAACACATTACTGACTTCAGATAGCATTTTCGTGTGTCAAAACAACCCACCCGCACATGCACTTTCAGGAAGGACGTCGAAATATTTGACAATGAAAAAATATTCCATGTGTTAAAAATTACATAAATACAATAATAAAATTAATAAAATTTTAATACATATCAACTTGCATAATGACCTCCTAGACGATCGTCAATCCATTCAAAATATCTGTGGGCAAATTATTTTGACACGAAAACGTAATCTGAAGTCAGCATCGTTATGTTCTTCAAAATAATATGGATTCTACATCCTTTGAGCCATTA
>PNEQ01098442.1:0-32541 GCA_003012365.1 Medauroidea extradentata
CCAATCACATACGTGGACCCCCGCGAATTCCCGCGGCTCGGGACACGACCACCTCTCGTGGCGTCCGCGGCACGAGTCTCACAAATATAACACGCGAATATACGCGGCAAGGTGCACAACCACCTCTCGTGGTGTTCACGCCGAAGTCCAATCACATACGTGGACCCCCGCGAATTCCCGCGGCTCGGGATACGACCACCTCTCGTGGCGTCCGCGGCTCGAGTCCCCCCGAAAACAAAAACTAACCGACGCGCTCGCGACACTTTCCCTAAAAACTCCCCCCATTTACTCCCAGCCAATCACAGGCTCTGTGGACGACTGACATAACGAAACATGGTCTTTCCTCCTCACCGGTTTAATATATCTTTTCAAATTTCATATAGCTTGACATTAATATACACACCAACTTAAATACAAAATTTTAACTCTCTATGCTAACTAATAATAAAGTTAATATTTAATTTTACTGCAGGGGGTAAGCGAAGCCACGCCCCTGAGCTGACCTACTTATTGCCCCTTTAGCCTTGGTTCCGCACACAAATTCAAGGCTGTGGGCTAGCTTTCGTCCTACATTTCCAGCTATCTCTTTTCCTCGGCGTGAAGGGTTAAATTGCCGTGACACAATTCAAAATACTCCTCTCCAGCCCTTCGCCTCTGGCCAATATACAAAACTAAATTAAAAATAAATGAAATTAAACATATAATTACGATTGAACAAGATTAAACACATAATTCTGAGTACAATGAAATGTCAACGGACTCTCTACGACAATTCCATCATATTTTGTATTATTTACAATGAACATTACATTTAATCAATACAAATGGCAAAGAGGCCTGTTACAACTGTTGGTGTTCGTAGAAAACTTAATATCTTTTTTACCATACCAAAACACGAGTTAGTTCGTCTTATAGGTTCCCGTGTTCATTACTCCGTGATTGGCTCGTGACATAGTTAGCCTATTAACTTTATAGTCATTGTACCTGCCTATATTGGTCAGTGCCCTATATCATACATGATTCGTAAATACTGCTTAGGGAGGTAAATAAGACGACTATCTACAACGTTGTAGTATACATGCATTGTTCCTAAGTTAAGTATACGCAGGTGAAAGCTACTCAATTATAATTTATTTTATTTATTTATTTGGTATTATGTGCACCATTGAACAGTGCACTGTTTTGGTAGCGTTACATGCGGTAAAGGGGTGAAAGTAGTATAAACGGTTTGGGCCCGAGTTTGTATATTTTCGGTGATGATTTAATTTTTAAACTCAAGTGGAGCCGATATCCTGAAATCGCTCTGCAACATTTCAAAACTGGTTTTAAGTAGGTACTCTTTAATTTGTTGATACGAAATACAATGTGATAGAAGTTAATGAGGTAACTTAACGAAATTTCATTTTAAATACTAAAGTAGCTAATATTTTTTAACAAAATTTCGTTAAAAATTACATAACAAAAAAATAGTTTGCAGCAATGTTTCAGAGACATCATAACATTATTGGGTATCGTCCGGGTTCAAATGAGCAATAACTCTCTCTAAATCCAAGAAGCTCGGAGCCTATTTCCTTACAGAATCCATCCCAACATTCACTTAAAGTGATTTCGGAAAACCCTTTAAAACCAAAATCAGGTTGGTTGGGGCCATACATTTAATTTAAAATGTGTAAAGGAAGTGTGAAATTATCAAACACATTTAAACGTTTTATTAAATACGAAAATATCATCGAATTTCCTAAATTCGAGACACATATATACCAAAATTCTTTCATAGAAGACTTTTAATGCTGCAGCACATGTATAAATGCATAATTATGAAGAAATAATTAAATGTCATAGTGAAGAACAGAGTAAAACTTAGTGCCAATTTTTTTTTGTGAGAAATCAAGTTAATAAAGTTATTTAAGCAATAGTTATAATTATGGGACAAGGAAAGTGTTACGTACATAAAAACTCATGAATATTTATTTTCATTAGTTGACGTATGATATATAGCAATTTTTCTCAAAGATAAAATTACTTTCAACGTCGCAACCAGGTTCCTTAAAATCACGAAATTCTTGAACCTCGGGAACCAGTTTTACGTGACAACCACGCCCTTAAAAACAAACACTCTACTCTAGTGAGTGGGTTGTAATATCGTTGATATCGGCGGCTTAGTAATAAAGAAGAAGATATACTGCAAGCGTGGGATGTAAGGGCAAACTCATTACGTCTGGATGAAATAAACTACTTCAAATATTTGACCAGCACTGGATGGATGCCAAAGTTTTACACTTGTTAGGATTTGCATTTTCCTTCACAGCCTCCTTCGTACACAAATCCAAAAGTGTATGAAAATAAATACAAGTTTTCTGCTTAAAAAAACACAATGCAATCTGATAAGCACAAGTAGTGTATTACTTCTCCAGTCACGTTGTTTTAAACTGTTCAACATAACTTCTTTTGTACAAAGCAGACGAGATAGTGAGGTAGCGGTAACTACTGTTTTGGGTATATAAAAAAAAAATATGGATTTTTTTTACTTGCAATGCCCTTTACCTTGTCTTTTTTAATAAGCTACTTCTTCAAAGATAAATTGTTCTTTTATTGCTTGAACAAGTTCAGCGTCAACGTCTTCAGTTTCAGATACACTAATGTGCACCGTGAACAGACGTGAACTGTAACGATATTTAATTTTATAACAGGTGGATTTATGTCACTGAATACCTTGTTATGATAATTAATATCTGAAAACAACCAGTTGTGCAATAGGCATACATTTAATAACGCATGTGTTAGCTCAAATATGCGGGAAAGTACAGCTAATACGAATATGTTCTCATCCGGTTTCTTTTTCCGATTTAGACTTTTTTCTTCACATTCCTTGAAATCTGAAATTTGCTTACGTTATTCGCTGAACTTCTGTGTTTAAAACATGGTTTTTCTTATTATTATTATGTTTCTTGCTTGGATCTTAACAAAAAAATTCTTCTCTTCTCGAAACATTTGTTTGTTCTTTGTCACTGCCATATTAAGAGAAAAATTAGATTTCGTATGATCTACAAGTGCAAAAGTTTTAATCATTTTTAAAAATATTATTACAAATCAGTAGATGTATTTGGCACTATTTTAATACTTTTATAAATCTCATTTGTAGTATGTACGCTACAGAAGACAAGAACTGTAGTTTCATTAACTTATTGGCTTTTATTGCCTTAAGAACCGCGTGATATGATTATTTTCCCTTAGTTTTTCCAAACTGCAAAAACTATACTAAATTTAACTACTGTCGTCGTTTGTTCTCGCTTCACAAATATATTTGAAAATACTTTTCTTTAATAATAGAAATTGTGATAATAACGTTCCAACAAAATTACAACTAATAGTGGGGATTAATGACTAACTTTACAATAGCCGACAAAAGTAGTTGTTCCCAGTTAAAATGGATAGGAATTTGGTTCAGTGAAAAAAATGTATGACTGATTTTATTTTATAAACGTACTCTATTGAAATACTATTATTGGTGTTTGGTTTCAGTATGAGGACGGATAAAAAGAAAAAGAATAAAAATTAGCAATAATAACTGGAATATTTTTGCAAATTGTTTGTTGGATAGTCATCTGAATGTAAGGAGATATCAATATTTATCCATGTTGTACAAATACGAAACATTTATTGAAAAATAAGGGAATACAAACAGTAAAATGTTTTAGAACCTAAAATTTATCGCGAAACGTGTGCCGTAAAGCGAGTATGCTTTGACTTCAGGGGAAGCTATTAACGAATCAAAATATATATTTTGGGCCCATTTAGCAAATAAATATTCTAACAATACATCAAAACCATTACATTTCATCCATTCAGCTAAATATTGCCACTTCTTTACCAAGTGGCACCAAAATAAATATTTTGAGTTGGACAAAGTTACCACTGCAGTCAGAGTATCTCCATTTGACGGTACTTCTTACCAGGAAATTTTGATGTATTTTTTTTTTTTTTAGGCATAGAGTCAGAAAGCGGGGAAAAATACATAGTGCCATATTTGACCGTTCTTCTTTATAATATTTCCATAGTCATTCAGGCCAATAGTCACTTTGGGAAAATGGACAAGCGTCTTAGCTGTCCCCGAGCATTAGCATTCAGCAATAAGCCATATAAGTACGTATTTTTCCAGCGTTACTGAAGTACATTTATTTAATGTCACATTTTAAAATTATCATCAAATAACAGTCTTCGGAATTAATTCAACCACACGGGCTTCCAGACTAAACACCCTCCAGCACAGACATCAGTTCTCCAAGGATTACATACTTAGTACCACCATCAGAGACTTACATCTTTCATTAGCTGAGTATTATTTCCCCATATTACTGGTATAAAACGCCATAAAAATGCAATCTCAAGTATCACCTTTTTGTGATTTTTTCTTGTTTCATAGAAATTCCAGTTATAAAATGTAAGTGTTACAAAAATGTTTGTGCTTACAAATCATTACTACTTAAAAAAAATGCATTAATGCTCATGTGCATGGCACAAAATTATGATGTCTATTGGACTTGAATATTATTCAGTGCTACAAACTATCAAAGCATTCCCCATGAAGTACAGCCAAACATCTTTCATCAGTCATTGCATCATTTAATGGCCCAAAATATTATTCACGTATTTTGAAATGTTACACATTTTAAATACATAAACATGTCTTATGGAAATGAATCTACCTATGATTCTTGCGCCGCGCCGTCTTCCTTTTGAAAATACAGGAATCAGAAATAAGGCTTCATGCGACGCACTGTCTGGTAAATGACAAGAGTTTTATATCACTAATAATTCACTTTAGCGTCCGTTATAAGGTGATGTACGGCGTCGACTTAGGCCAACACACCAATACGGCAATGTATTCCACGAGGCAATAAATCGACATGTATTTAAATAAAGTTTCTTAAAATTCTTGAATGCTTTCAATTATTATCTGTCCAGGCCGTGTATTCAGACGTTTTATGACCATGCAAAAAATAAATTACCGAAGAAAAGCTCCAATGTTTCCTACGTAACATGAAGTATCACAGTGCGAAGTACACACTGAAAGAAAAATTTGTAGAAAATCTTCGCTGCAAAATTATTTTGTAGTAACCACTAAATCATTTTATAATGGCTACAATATTTTAGTGGTCAAAGCTAAACGTTTTTGTGGTGACTATAAAATAAGTTTTGCAGGGTGAATACTCACAAAATATTTTGAAGCTGCCACAAAATATTTATTTGTGCATAAAAGTTTGCAATGGGCAGATTAAATAAAATTCCAAATAATAATATCTTAGGCATTCCTGGTGTGACGTCTTAAAAAAGATTGTACACTCTTCCATTAAATAAGTTTACTCTTTTTTTAAATTCGTGAGAGTTGAGACAAACGCTCACACATATCGTAACAGTACGTTGAGTGAACGATCTCGTGAAACGAATTTTATTCTTTTAAACGACATAAACCAATTACATTAAACCTAAGCATTCCTGAGAACACATGTTTGTACCTTTATTGCCTGAAACACACTTTCTGAATATATGATTATTTTATTGCATTTTTTATTTTTATGAAAGTATTTAAGCAATAATAAGTTTCAAATCGTACCACTGTTAAGAAAAATGCCCACGGTATATCTTCTTAACAACAAATATGTATCAATATTTGTATCCCGTGTTTATCACAAGATAAATGTACTTTCTTTTCTTTTGATGCTACGTCCTCGCTGCCCATATCACCAACCTTACAAACGCGAAAGAAAGAAAAAGATAAAAAGGTAGACACCGGACTAAAGTGTTGTTACGTGGGAAAACACGTTATGTCCCACAAAAGACAGTTCCGTCCATTCTTAAAGTGTCCTATTTTCGAGGCTGCGTCTTCCTTGCCTTAAGTTGTTTCCTTCCCCCTACTAGAACCTTTTTTTCCCTTCATGTCTAAGATCCACCATCTTATGTATGTTTATGTTCCGCCTGGTAGGGGCAAGATACGACGATGTAAGGGATATGTTCTTTGTTCCCTCACTCTTACGCTTCCAAGACTATCCCGACTGAAAAGTGTATTTACTCTGTGTCAACCCTGTTCTGCTTTCAACACGATCATCTTACCGCTCTCGGCAAAAAGATAAAAAAAAGTATCTCAACAAAAATATTAGAAAATATGGAATCTCTTCCTGTTTCTGAAGACTTTATATAACGAGAAAAGAAACTCCTTCATGCAGTGCAAGTAATCATATGTTTTTTTCTTCTAATTTTCACAAAACAATATTTTATTCGATATTTTCCTTCTATGTTTATTTATGCGTTTCACAAAAACAGTTAATTATATATTAGTTTTAAATCAACTACTTTTTTAATAGTTAACTTTTGTATAACTGTAATAATGATAGAATAAATACTGAAAGCAATAGCACAAAAATTAATTTAATAAATGCCTGGAAAAACAAAATCGGTTTTCTGTATTGCGGCTGACTGCAGGAAAATAAATGTGCGCCTATTGTGGAGTACTTCTATAATGGTCAATTGCAAGCTGTACCAATAAGTTTATTAAGGTGATTTTATATGATTAGACTACGTAAGTGTAGTAGCTAAACTTTGGCCGTCAAACGAGTGCATGTGAACTGTTTCCATTTGTAATATTATGCTGTATTTTTCACGATAACAACTTTTGTATTTCAACAAATATTTTATTTGGAAACTGATTTTAGGGGACTTTCTATGCAAAACTACGAACAAAATGTTACAGTGAAACTAATTTAGGACTACCACGCAAGCTAACGCTAAAACTAGAAGGTTGATTTGTGCGTATGTACCTGTACGACGTAATGATTATCTTCCAATTTGTCCACATATGTGCACGCTTTGAGACCTGCTGATAATTCATGTCCAGTAAGATTCGACGACAGCTTTCTATATCAGCTATGGAAGTATTAAGTTTTGAGAAAAATTGCCCGTTACTAATAGGATACGCTCTGCGTATGACGGAATATTAAATTCTGTAAATATCTCCCCCATTGTTTTCTGCAGTAAAACGCGTGCCTGCATTCAATTGGCAAGTAGTGTATAAATTTTACGTGTTCTGCAAGATTTATTTTTGTTCAATACGTAGGATTATCATGACCAGTATCTCGGAAAATACTGTTTTATACAAAATAACGGAACGAACCTTTGATTAAATTACGTTTTAGTATTACCTTAATAATAGTATAATTCTAGCCCTTAAATTTAACACTCGAATCCACTCTATCTGATATAGCATCTTCCTTATTTCATATCTTGTCGTTGCACGATTTTCCTGATTGTATGACTGCCAAGATCTTACGAACTGTAGTCCAGCTGTTTGTTTTTCCGCCTGTGTCATAACCGTTTCGCAGTTGTCGTTTACTTTTATAGTTATGATGTTCACTTCGTCCCTCGCCGATCTGAATTCTAAGGCGATAGATATGTCCCACGACATTGTATACCCCACGGCTAGTTCTGGAATTACTGAATCCTCCCATCATATTTTTGGTTGTCATAAATTGTCTCATTTAATGGTTTTGTTTAGCCCTGCGAAAAATTTAATCTGTTTTCGTATGAACGTCGACGTTTTCCGAAGCTGCGCACGGCATTTTAAACACGCAAAAAAAAGCTTATCTTTACAATACAGCATCCACTGTGAGAAATTATTTCAACATATTAATGATAACCTACATAACTAAGTAAATTAGACATCTGATTATGATCCCAACTAATTTCAGTTATTCCATTGGGTATTCAAAGTAAGCGATAACCACACAACTTAACACAATATCAGTGAAACTTTAATATTTACAAAAGGGTAAATTTCTATGGTGGTTATCAGTTTAAAATTTCAGGGGAATTAATTGTTATTATTATATGTACCATGATAACTTTGCAAACTAATTGAAATACATATTTCAGTACCAATTGTTGTATTATTTCACTTATCTTGCCATTATATAAATTTTAACCATCCTTTATTCCTCTTTGCATTGTATTAGCTACACCATATTTGTCATAATACTTTGATATTTTATGTTCATTAGCTTGTTATAAGCCATTATTAGGGATAATGGTTTATCGCAGGAAAACTTCATCGTTTGTTGAATTTCAACACACTTACAGCTTACCAGAAGATAACTGGCTTTAGTTTGTACTTGGAGCGGTTGGCATATTTGACTGAGCCTATATGAATCCCGTTATTATAATATGTGACGCCTGTTATTGGTCTGCAAACAGCTACGTTGTGTTAGAAGCATATCACCCAATCATACAAATGGCAAGAAACTACAGTGTTTTGAAGGGTATGTTGGCACAAAACGTGTTCACGACATACCATCATCTGTTGCCATTATGTATTCAAGTAATAAATATCTTACCGCCATTTAATGGTCATTTTGCCTCTTAGTGAAATGTATCATATGTAGAGTCCGGTAGTTTTCGCGAAAAGATTTTTGCACCACTTTGTTTCAGTGCCTTACGTGCGCACCTGCATCTCTGCTTTGTGATCAGTGATTGGATGCCATAACACCCAGCGTCTTGACGTTAAACCCGCAAATCACAGACGTGATGTGTGGTAGTTATCCGTGTACTAATTGGCACAGTCTAATGAATAACGACCCTGCATAAAAACACTCTGTCAATAGCCATGAATAGAGGCATGATTATTTCGCGTATTCATTTGGTAGCAGCCTAGACTTCTCAGTCCTATACACGAACTGAGCATAGCCGATTGTTCATTGATTCCTAACCGTGCATGCGGGTACCACGTGACTTCACCACGAGTTATTTCCTTATTTATTACTGGTTTGCAGTCGTCAAATGTGTATCAAAACAACTGTTGTCCGAATACAGTGATGACAGAGAAGTATACGTTGTTGACGTTCAACCTGACCTGAAATCAATACGCGAAATAATCGTGCCTCTAGCCATGAATTTGAGGTGCAGGTGTGCACGTAAGACACTGAAACAAAGTGAGGCAAAAATCTTTTCGCGAAAACTACCGGACCCTAATCATATGTCTTTAATTTAACTACATTGCCATTGTCAGAAAACACGTGAGTCATGGAAATTAATTTATTCGAAAACAAAGTTCGGCATTTTTTTTTAAAATTAGCCTCTTTTAATTTACGACATCTAGTAAAGCGTTCAGCAATCGCACGGAGCGATAGCTAGTTAGGGTACGTGAGAAACCCACCGAGTACAAAACGGCTCGTCAAACTACGTGCAACATCTTTAGGAAATGCAGTTGTTCATATTTAATTGCTAGATTTTGTTTTTATAAATTAACTAAACCAGTAAAACTAATCGGTTTTCTATGAGAATTTTATTTCTGATACCCTAGAGACGATGGTTTATCGCGAAAATATTTTGTGCCAACATGCCCTTGAAATCGTTGTAGTTATTTGCAACACATATGATTGGGAAATGCACGAATGACACAACGTAGCTGTCTGCAGACTAATAACTAGAGACAGGAATAATTCGCGGGTTCACTGACCTCTAGGCTAGCCTTCAAGAATACGTGTGAACTCAAGCAGACAACAGATGCTCATTAGCTGCTCGCTGACACAGTATAATGGGCCCGCATTTAGTTACACTTTTATTACTGACTCATCGACTTCAAGGTGGTGTTAAATACGTCAACGGCAAATTGCGAAAGTGGAACGAACTTACAGTTGCTGGAATTCTAGCTTATAACTGAAAGAAAACGCGAATTTTTCAGGTCTCTACTAATAACTAGGGCTAGGAATATTTCGCGATTTCAACGTCCAACATGCTAGAATCCATTATCCTGTGTACAACGAAGCCCTATCATTTGTTTATTACCTGCTACTAGGGCCACGATTATGTCGCGAAAAGATTTTTGCCACACTTTGCTTTAGTGACTCACGTGCACATAGGCAATTCTGTTTCAAGGTAATTGGCAGCGTGTCTATATTCAGACACGTTTCTCATTTGACTGCACCAATCAGAATAAGATTATTGTGAGTCTGTATGTCTATAATTTGCCAAGGCCAGTGAGAGTAAAATCATCCAACCACAGACGATGTAGCAGAGCTGCAGGTGTGCACATGACGCATCGAAACCAAATGTTGCAAAAATCTTTTCGCCATAAAATCGTGGCTCTACCTGCTACTAATTCAGACAGGAGACAATGAACGAATAAACGGGGCTTGAGTATGCATAGAACATTGGATTCCAGCATGAAGGTCATTGAACTCGCGGATTATTCCTAGTCCTACTAATAACAGGCATGAAATATTACAATAACGATATTATTATAGACTCGGTCAAATAGGTCAACAGCACCACATACAAGTGAAAGCCCGTAATATTCTGGTAAGATGAACGGGCGTTGAAATCCAGCAAAAAGTCATGTTTACCCACGATAAACCATCATAACCACTAATAAGTAAGATTATCTGCTTCAATATGTTGTCTATTTATTGTTTTTTGGAGGCCAAAGTGATAAAGTATATTTCAGGAACGTGTTATTTTATGTCTTACCGCTGGACTGCGATATCAAAAACTAAATATACCTACTGTTAACCTTTTACGAGAGTCATACATTATTTAATTTCGTGGCTAAGTGGAAGTTAAAAAAAAAATCGCACAGTAATCTCCGACAGTCGAATGATATCAATCTCCCCACGAAACTGTCAGATTAAAGCACTCGTTTCTGGAATATACTTAATCAAATTTTTGTGAGTTTAGATACTATCGCAAAACGTTCACTGGGAAACAATTCTATCACAGTATAGGCGGGTCGGATGAAGTAAGCACTCAAAAATGCCCGGCTAAATTTCTATTATCAGCAAAATTCGTAATTTTCCGCTCGTAACGAGTAACTATGTGACTATCTAACGTGTCTGGACACGTCACTTGATGTTTGCGCTTGTAAGATAAGACGTGCAGTCAGTATGAACCGATGCAGTTTGATAAAAAAAAGTATTATTAATTATATAAAACACTATGATTTTGTCCCTATATTATTATTATTATTATTATACATGAATAGGAAAGAACACAGAACTATATTGCGTAACTTCGCTGCCAATCATTCAAGCAGCAAGGCAACTATAGTTAATGTTTCGAATTATATGTTGTAATGGCTAGTGACGTTTTTCAAAAAATTACAATTTTAGTGCTCACTCCATCCAGAACGACCTTTATAAATCTGCTTGAAAAATGTCAAAACTCAAAATTATTCAATTGTACCGAAAAACATTGAAGTCATTAGTTCACAGTTTCTTAATTCACTTTCATTGTTTTCTGTGTTTCCGTAATATGAATTCGAAGTATATATTTGTAACAAATATGTTCAAACTTTTCGTAATGTATTATACATACCTGGCGGTATGCATAGACAATGTTTACGGAGTATGAAATGTAATTTCGTACACAACTTAATTTTATTAAACTAATAAGTTGAATAATATTATTTTACATGTGTTAAGACGAACTAAATTTTATGATGTATGGCTTTCTACAATATGTTTCTAAGAAAAATGTTACAAGGTGACCAATGTGACTGAAGATTTACAACTGTGAAAATACGTTTAAATTTCACGAGCACGTGATAAGGATGACTTGACCTAATGAAGTTAGAAACAGTAAGTGACAAATATGGAGTATGTAGGCATGAAAACGTCATCCAAATTAAACAAGGACATTTTTTAGAGGAAATGTTTCAAATTTCCGAAAGTTAGTGGTTAAATGCCCAAGGGAAAGATGAGGGACCGAACCTGAAATGTAATTACTGTACGGTGTTGTTACGTACACTTTTCTGAAATTTTAATGACTTTTAACACCATAAATAAAGTCGAAATAAAGGAATAAGTGAATATTAGTAAGCATTTCCTTATAAGTTTCAGTGAATAATTGATCTTAATCAGTGAAATGTATTCTACAGAGAATACTTGGACTCATCGCAACTAGTTACTAGAATTTAATTGAAAAAAAATAATATAACCATTTTGTTATTTAAACTACAGTAATTACGATTTTTTATCTGTTTGTCCGTTTGCCAAAGCAAACCTCAAACCTGAGTGGTCTGCCTCGGTAGTGTCTGTTTTTTTTTATTTTCTTGTATGTATTTCCTTAGTTTATTTGACCCAATTCCATTTATGAAGTTTTCTATTGTGTATGTATCTTATTCACTAAAGCATTATTTGCGTATTTATATTTTTCTATTCTCTTCACTATTCTTTACACTGCAATTGAGTATGTCCACAAATCTTAATACAGTAATAACTATTTCATTTAAAAAACTACCATTCCAACAAAGTAAAATAAGTGAAACAAAAATTGTTTTAGTTTGAAAAATTTTTTAGGTATGTAGTACCAAGTACGGAAGGTTATACAAAGTCTAGAATAAGTAGTTCCGGTGCATTTTGAATCTAACGGTTAATTAAATTGTTTCATGATTATAACAAGTTTAAAAATAACATTTAAAATAATTTTTTCTCTAATTTCATCGTGATTCTAAATAACCGACATAAACATATACTACTCAGTGTCAATGAAATGAAGTACATATAAATAATAATTTTAGACTGTGAAAAACCCTACTCTTCTTCAGGCGCGGCTCGTGGATTTCGACATAGGTAGGACTGCATATACGAGGAGGAACACTTCTTATCCTCCAATAAAAGAAGGGGGTCCGGGGGTCCTTCCCCTGGAAAAATGTGTATTTCAAGGTGCTAAATGGTGCTATTTTAGCAGTTCTCGTATCTAAACATTGAATATACTTTTGGTAGATTTATTATTATTATTTTTTTTAAGAAACGTTCTCTTAAGGGGCTGCCCTAGTCGCTGGTAGAGGAAATCAAGAAACGTTTCAAGCAGTTTCCGCTATTCCATTATATCAAACAGTTTAAAATATTTCAAGATATTAATTTTTTGGATCAAAATTCACAAAATCCACAAAAATAATTTTAACAAATTTAACATGTCTTTGGATTACTGTAATTTTTTTAGAGCAAAATTCACGAAATCCACAAGCGTCATTTTCACAAATGTAACATACCTTTGGATTACTGTGTTGAGCACTTGAAGTAGCAAGTTGGTGGAGAAAAACAAGGGTAGCTGCGTGGAAAGTTACGCCAGGTCGAAATCACATCAGAGAGTTCTGTCCAGACATCGGATTGACATCATAGTTCAGTTTTTAAGGTTCACAAATCACAATGTTTCACATTTAACAACAAAGCATCGTTCTTTTATCGCACTATAGTTCGTATGTTTTTTTTATACTTTTAACTTTACTACATCTAGCTGTATTTGGAAATGAAAATATTAAGTCAAAATCATGTTTCAACAAAATGGTCACTTAACTAACGTGTGGATACCCGTTACTTGTACGTGAAGTTCATTCGTCGTTTTTTTTTTCTAAGAACAAATTTCGCAGTAACTTGTTATACAGTGCTCACTTTGTCGTGAACGGCCTATATAGGGTAAGGGCCGAACGCAAGGAGCGAGGATAGAGACTTCAAACAACGGCTTTTATAAATATAAAGGAAGGTATTTATACATAGTTAAAATATAAAGAAACAAAAGAAAATAACTCGTAAGACCTTAGATATTAAAAGCCGCCTAAATATATAATTAAATTAAGTGAAATAAAAGATATATAATGGTAAATTATAGTGTTAATTCCTCCTATTACGAAATACTCGCGTATAAGGAGGGTACATTTGTTTGTGGCTTTCTGTCTCGTCTACTGCGGAATCATAAATAATACAAATTTTGAAGGTATTTGAAAATGACGTCCCATAAATAAACCCGTTTGTATTTAATAAATGGTTATAGTAGTGGCCGGACAGAAAATCAAGTTTTGAAATTTTCGTCTATGAATTTAATATTTTACTTCTCTGCTATATGGATCGGTAAAGGGCTCGGCTATAGAGTACGTACTTTATAAAAATGAATAACAATGTCACAACTATTTTACTTTGTATTTTTAAGTTTGTGTTAATGTATTATTTGGTATGAAGTACGTTATAATTCGTGTGAAATTGCAAAAAATGTTTACTGCAACGCCTAGGCGAGAAGGAGCAACATCTAAAACTTTTCATTCCGCCTCGAGAAAACTGTTGCAATTTGAGGCTATTTTATGACAGAATATTAAAAATAAACTTTTCTTTACGCGCAACAGGTTTAAAAAATTCCATATATGTAGAAACATGCTACTATAGACCAGATTTTTTTTAAGTGTGTTTCAGTTGGGTTTTGAGTGAAAATGTAGTGACGTTATTAGCATATTTTTACTAATTAATAAGTCGCGTACGCAAAATGTGAAAAGTACGTAGGAAGCGCCACGGTGTGAAGGACAGGTCATGAAATTTTGGTACAATTTACTGCAGTGATGCCGCGAAACGAGCGAGTTGAGTGACAAGTTGCGTCTGTCGTTAGTGCAGTGTAGTGCGGCGCACCGAGCGGGCTGCGAGTATGGCAGCCCACACGCGAGGCAAATACCAGACAACCCCCCCCCCCCTGGCTTAATAGGTTCGCCAGACCAGGGCGCGCTCTGCGCATGCGCCAGCAAGGTCAGACGGGCTGCTCGCCTCACAGCCCTGCCATAGACTAGATAGTAATACAGACGCGAAATGACGTGGCGGCTCGTTTGATACTTGCGAACTCCGCCGCTAATTGGCTGCCCGAATCTGTTGATACCAGCCCCGTGTATGTTTGGCTCCTGCATGTTACAACAGGTTTCCTATTGGCCTGGCTGCCGACTAGCAGGGGAGCCGCCTTACGCTGATTGGCGGTAGGAGTTTCCGCCATGTTGCTGGCCAGGGAAGCCATTTTGCTGGCGTGTGTGACTGAGTTCGGCATCCTACCTGCTATTTCACTTCTGTATTCCTAAATATTCTGTGGCCCTGCCTAGTTCAGACCGCTGGAGGCAGTAAACGCGTAAACAAGCAAACATTTTAAACTTTCTCGAATTCCTCAGACTTCGCGATTGGCTGACGGTTTTGGCGAGTAGGTAGTTCAAAAGATATCATTACAAATTATCTTCCATATCACCATCTGTGAAAATGAAAATTATTTACTCTCATTCCCAAATAATCAGGGATGGCTGCAGCCCAGTAGCACAAACCGCCACTGCTCTTATTTGTTAGAAGAAACGACGACGTACTCGATATAACTTCGAAAATGTTGAAATTTTTAATCTTCGCTCTAAGTTTAACGAATAAGTGAATGTATATGATTGGTAAAACAATTTTTAAACAATACCAATTTCTACGTTTTTTATTTCTACATTTTTACAGTGCACTGGACTGGAAAACTTAGCCAAATAAATTTTTGTGGTTTTATCATCTGTCCCCTGTATGAATAAAATATACATGCACATGCCGGTTCCAAACAGAAGGGAACTGCATAGAATAAGACTCTTAAGTAACTTATATGTTCAGTTCACTCCAGTTCTATCAAATGTAGTCCGACGTTTATGAACATAAGTACTCTTCGGTCTTTCTTTTGTTTTTATTTGTAAATACTACCTTATTATTCTTGTGAATTCACCTGCGATTCAAATAACATATCTCATGGGTTATTTTAGAAACAATTATTTTTATATAGGTCTATAAGTTATGTGTTGGCACATACTTGGCGAAATCTTTGGACATACCTATAAGTAGGGCCACGATTTTGTCGCGAAAAGATTTTTGCCCCACTTTGTTTCAGTGACTCACGTGCACATCGGCAGTTCTGTTTCAAGGTTATTGGCAGCGTGTCTTTGTTCAGACACGTTTCTCATTTTACTGCACCAATCAGAATAAGATTATCGTGAGTCTGTACATCTATAATTTGCCAAGGCAAGTGAGGGTAAAATCATCCAACCACAGACGATGTAGCAGAGCTGCAGGTGTGCTCATGACGCATCGAAACCAAATGTTGCAAAAATCTTTTCGCCATAAAATCGCGGCTCTACCTATAAGTATTAGCTGTTGCTTGACTTTCCAGCTTGGAAGCTATGTACCCCAATCTATAGCGTTGCTATTTACAATGTGTTTTATTAGTATATGTAAGTTGTGACTGTGCTACAAAATTTCATGAGCAGCATTCACTTTGCCAGGCTTAGGGTAAAAATATTTTCTCGGAAATGTAAGCCCCCCTCCCCCGTTTCCGCTTACTTATATCGTGAAGCAAATCACATACAGAAGGGTTATTGTGTGGACATGATAGGTGTTGAAAAAAAATGTATACAACATATACAACAAATTTACGTTATTTGTAACATATTTTGGTCAATCGTAATCCTCTGTTTTCTCTTATTTTGAAATGCCCTGGAAATATAACAATTATTAAACAATGAGAATCAATAAATAAATCATACTATGAAAATCTTGTCGCAAGAAAAATTATAAAGTAAAATGTTGTATTAATATGTGTCCACTTCAAACATATGTATAAATATAAATTGCTTTACAATTATTTATGTATACGAAATACGAGTACACTTTCAAAAACTTCATACATGGTGTTGGAAGATTTTAATCCATACTCAGTATGAGACACCATGCTTCAACTAGTAAATATATAAAATGGTCAACATTGAGACCTCACAATTCTAGTACCGTCAGTGTATACTTGACTAGTTGCTAAATATATGTATGTAAAATCTATCATTGTTGCACGGGAAGTAATTAAACGTACTTACTTTCCTAACACTCCTATACATCGGTGCGCTAAATGCTAAATTCACAAACAATTTTACTATTGTGTACACAATACATTGTCGTATATGCCATCCTAATCTAAGACTTAAAGGAAAACCAAGAGTGTTAAAAAATAATAAAAAATTAGCCATTAATTTACAATGTCTAAATATGTAAAATGTAGATTAAACATACATGTAAATAAAGAAACACAATTACAACAACTGACACATTTGGCCAGTTAATCTGATAGTGACTGTAACGCTCCTTACTAAATATCAGTTATTAACAAAGACGGCAATTGTCAGTTTACTTTCCCAAACATATATGAATGTGTATAGCATAATGGTAGGGCATAATGATGCATTAAAAACCCATCTTACAAAATACAGTCTTCGTTTAAAAATAGCCTAATTTCCGTATACTTAACGTATGTGGTGCTGCACCGACAAAATCCTATGTATTTCGGGTTTTAAAGTAATTTATTCATCGCTATTGTAATAATATCACATTTCCTATAATATAATATTGTTCCTCTTTAGAAGACAATATCACGTATTTATACACGTTTAATTATATCAAATAACACTGATTGGTTTGTAATTATATTAATGTGTTTAATGTAACTGTTATTACATACGGCATATCGTTTAGTTGTTATTTAGGACTATGTTCTTTATAGAATGTAGTATTACCTCTTAATCCTATTTTTAGTGTTTTCCTTGTGGTAATATTATATTGTTTACGTGGGATTTTATAAATAGTATATATCAATAAATATTTGATTAAGTATACAATTGGTTTAGCTGTAGTAAAGGTGATGTTCTGAGTGCCGCCGTGGCCGAAACGTAAACATGCAAGTAGGCCGGCGATATAACACCCTACCCTTTCCCAACCATAATGCAATGAAGGCCAACTGGACAACGATATAGGGCACTGTAGCGAGCCAAACTGGATCTGTCTCATTATGGTCATCTGGAAGACAAGATGTGCCGCCAACAGCCCGCCGTGCCAGGCAGAATGTCGGTGGTTCGAGTCCCTAGACGTGCCGTTCGCTGCTAGTCGACTACAACCACACAGCCTTCGGCATCACGAACCAGGTAGGAACGTCAGCTCCGATTATGCCTGTAGTTAATACATTCTAGTTAATTAATTATATTATACTCTGTTAACACCGCTCCCCTCTGAACTACAATCATATAAATTTTATATTTAACTTTATATAAACTCATAGAACCGATCTTTTTCACTTATTCATCCCTATAACTTTCTATATGAGCGAAGCCCTTAGTGTAAACCATTTTTAAAGGTTCACAGCAGTGAGTTCAGTGCACCTAACTATCAGATGTGGGAAACATGACGGTCAACACTCGTTCCAGTCACATAAATATGTGTTTAAAGAAAATATAGTATTTAGTACGATGAGCATTATATTAACGATGCGGGTAGCAGAAATGTAGATTTCATATGATGTTGGTAATTGACACCGATACGACTGTGTTTATAAGCAGATCATTTCCAGAAGCTAAAAGCATTGATTTAAATTAATTTTGCAATGAAATACAGTAAGAAGCTATGTAGCAGATACGAACTCAATCACTTTCAAAAAATTTACTGTAAGTTATTTATTTTTATGGCAATGTTACAGAATTCCCCACATTCAGATACCAGTTATTATATTAGTTTGTATAGGATTACTTTAAACAAAAGCAACACTTCACGCAACCATATTATATCCTAACCAAACTAAAAATCTCGTTTTGCAAACTAATGAATATATCAGTTTAAAGTTTATATTTGAATTATAATATAACGAATTATAAAAATAGGCCCTAGGGGTATAGTACAATAACTTTACAACTAAGTTCTCTTCTTAAAACCCGGCGTATTGGCCCCTTTCTGACAAAGCCCGCAACTATCGGTGGAAATTGTACCTTAACAAACTAAAAGTAATAGACTTCCTAACATTTATTAGAATGAATCTTACCCTAGTTAAAGTTAGCAACAGTAGCTCTACATTAATATCACACCCGTCGTCTATCAGGCCCGAAGATTTGGAACAGAAACGGAATACAAAAGCTGGTGAACAGAAGTGTCCTGAGAAAATCTGCTGGCTAATGTGTATTCGAGACAATCCCGACATAAACTGAATCCTTATGGCCGCGTCAAAAGGCAATGCCACTGCGACACAGACGTAGGTCTGAATATTTGTGCACTTGTACACATTGTGTAGTGTTCGAGGTATTTCCGTTTGCCATCTAGCAACTGCGAACATTTTTGTGAACGACGTCATTCCAACCTCGGGCGCTGATTACTAGCCTAACATTAATGACGCTGGATAGATTCCCGCTCATTATTTTTAATTTCTGTTGAGTTCTGGTTAGTAAGCAAACACCAAAAGGGGTAGAATTTTCACAAATTAAAACTTACTGTTGCATATGTTTGAACTATGAGATGTGTAGCCATAATTAGATGAACTAAACAAACGATCGAAATCAATCTATGGTGACAAGGAAATACTACAGGTTTAAGTACATGGTTGACAAATTCAGTAAATTGAAATGTATTTAAATGTTGCATAATTTAAAATCATGCTACAATTTTGCACTGTTAAAAAACCACAAATATATTTTGCCGCATTGTATTTTTATTTCGACACTCTTAGAAAGACACAAGGACATCTTAAGAAGAAATCACTGACATGTCTTCAAATATCCAACTATGCAGATATTTCGTGTAGAAAGTTCATGTATATAAGTGTTAAATTTTTTCTTACAAGGGTCATACAACAACGTCAAAATTGTTATTTTGGCAGTTAATATGTAAAGAAATACTTAACTAAAATTTTTTACTTCCTAAAAACTGTGCTCTTTAAAGTGTTTACTCATTAATCAGAATCACATGTAAAAATTATACAACGAAAAGGAAAGTACTCAATGCCCATAACAGAGCCGAAGGTTTCGCTTCGCGCGGTTGGCGATGCACAAACGTGATTGAAATTTTTTTGACACCACTTTGCTGCCGCTATGGTGCGAGCAGCCTCTAATTAAAACCCGCGATGATTGACCAGCGATAGATACGTCATAATCGCTTTTTTCGTCACTACACCTGCTGCTCTGGCATCGCAAGGTCGAAGGCTTCGTATTGCAAACAAGTCACCATTTTACATAAAACAGAAAAATTTTTGAATTTATGGACATTTCTGGTTTTTTAATTGAACTATACGTACATAAATCCCAACTGGCATTCTGTACCCTATTACATTACATAATATCTTTCCCTTTCAAAAAAACATCAATTAAATAAAGCATCACGAAACACATATACTTATAATTATTTTGATATGAGTTTAGCAGCTACGCAATGAATTTTAGCGGAAGTCTAGACCAAAAAATATGAGAAAAAAATTAAAATCACATTTTGTTGTTTTGAAAGGTTTGATTAGTTGAATATACAAGTATTGCGAATATTTTTTTGGTTTATATTTTTGAACGCTAAGTATTATCTATAAGTTATGAGTCGCAAAATTTTACTTTTCTTCACTTTTTTTTTTGCAGAAATTTAAAATATACTTATTGCACCTAAGATATGCAATTTTGCCGCAAGTATAAAAATAACAGGAATTTTATACTAACCTGCCAACATTTTTTAAAAATAATGTTTCAACTTATTCGAACCATTAATTTTATGTTTTACACCAATTGGGCCGATTTGATCATTAAATAAAAACGTTTCATTAAGGAACGAGAAGCTATTGTGCTCAGTAATGCGCTTCTGAAAATACAGACGAACTAAGGGCATAATACATAGTTGTGATTTAAGCAATACTTGATACCAGTAGTACTATAAATAAATATTGCTTATTGTGACCACTTCAAGAAATGCTTCATGAAGTAGACCTACTTGTACTATTGTGAAATGTGTATTCACAGTCAAAAAAGAAGTGCTGCGTTTTTCAAATGTATTCATAATCAAATAAGCGTTGCTTATTCGAGCATATAAATATCACTTCATCAAATTTGATCTCGTGGTGACGTCAGTAATTATTGTGTTAGGACTAGGTTGTGCAAGGGATTCCATCCTTCACATTTATATTTTATTCTATATAATTCAAGAAGTAAACATTAGCGCCAACTGTAGCCGCGGCTCCGGAAGCAGGTTCACGAACTCCCCCCCCCCTCCTCCTCGGACAACCTTCTCAACGTTCTAGATCTACCTCTGGAGTTTGTCTCAAGAAATAAGCCTATTCAGGCGTATCTTTACGTCTGCAATTATTATATATTTCAAATAGTTAAAACAAATAACAGCATTTAGGCCTACTTTCGCTACTTCCCAGCAAGGTAGTAATGTATTTCTGAAACAATCTAAATATCTTACAGGTAAGTGCCTTTATTATTGTACTATAATTTATGTAGGCTCAACACTTACGTCTTCTTTAGTAACGCTGTAGCTACACTTACCTGTACTAGGACTAGCTACAAGGTACACAGTTAAAAAGCAGTATCTATATACCAAAAATAAGACTGATAACTTACAGAAAATAAATTTTGGTTTACCTAAAACAAATCTTAAAAAATATCTTTGTTACTATCAAAACTGTCTTTACAAAGTTATATCTGCGGGCACATATATTTTTTTTTGCAGCGGCAAACCTTGTTTTTAAAACAACGTTTAACTTTACTATTAATTTTATAACTAAATTTTTTTAAAGTCAAACAATTTTGCTTTTGTGATTAGTATATGTCTAAAATAAAACTTAGCTTTCCGTCAAAACTACTTCTCACTGAGTAATATTTTTTTTTTCTTTTTCGTAACACTATACGTGTTGTGGTAAATTTTGTATTTCTTATGGCGTACGCCGTTTCCATGCACTTATAGCCTATTAAACTGTGTGTTCTGAATCAACACGACTAACACATAAGGGCAGACAAATATGTCCTTTGTGGGGCGAAAATTTCCGTCCGCTGAATAATGTGGTGGCAGCCCAATGTTTTCAGTTCTGTAAGCCTATATTTAATAGCCTAATTCGAGTATCCATGGCTTTCTAACGGTGCACGAATATATCTTCTGATAATACCACGCATTACTTCATATTTCTGACTTACAAATTATAAGCTACATTGCATTAGGTACGAAATACGTGTTTCACCGGAACTGTTAGATAGACAACATGTACCCAATACGAAAACGTAGTTTAGAAAAGTAGAAAACATTACTCTCAAAAACATTACAAGCACCGAAACTTACTGTATCCGTACCCTGAATAACACCTAACATTTGTCATTTGGCTTAACAACACCTTAAAAAATATACAAATATAAGCAAAAATTCTGCAATTTATTTTAGTACAGATAATTCACAAATTCAATAATAGTCTTATTAAAGGAGTTTATAAACAACCACCGTCCAATCACAGAGTTGACAGTGAAGCATACTTACGATACATTTAGAATAAACTTGCGAAACGCATACACCTCTACTTATACGCCGTTTATTTCGGCACAGAATAGTAGGGAATAGCGAAGTTAAATAGCCGGTTGGCTGGCAAGTTAAGTCTTACACGCTAGCAAAACGTCTTCGCTAGCCAGCGCCATGGCGGATACGCCTACAGCCAATCAGTGCAGCTTATAGCCGGCAACCAGGCCAATAGGATTTATATATTTATTTGCTTACCCACGTACTATTCAGCTTTGTGCCGGTTTACAATAAATAGATAAATACGTGTTTGACACCATCATTGGAGAATGAAAATAAAAATATACATAAAGTTAATACAATCTAATAATACTAACGGGTACGTACATGTAGTAAATCTACAAGAATGTTTTACGGCTAATATATACTCTTGTAACTAATCTAAAGACACATATACTAACCTTATTTATACTTCACCTAAATTACAAATGTTCCTTTATATGTAAGATACACGTTTTAAAAAATCAAAAATATTGTAATATAATTTTTAATATAGTTTATACAAGAAAACAATAACAATGTGTTCAGCATTGACATGTCCTAGTAACATCATCATCGAAGGATAAAAATTCACTGCTTTAACTACTATTCAAAGAATTAATTTTATTTAAGAATTCTCAAAGCTTGAAACCTGTCGTAACATGCAGGAGCCAAACAGACAAGGTGGCTGGTATCGACAGCCTCGGGCAGCCAATAAGAGACGATTTGCGCTGGTAAGCCACCACGTCATTTAATGTCTGTATTTTCAAGTCTGTGATAACGGGTTGAAAGCCCTGACCGACTTTACAGAAGTTCGTTTTCAGCTTGGGCGTATTGTAGCGATCGTACATTCTGAGCAGCCAATCATAGGGCTTGCTCCAGATATCTTGCGTTTCACGGCCAACGATGACCAGGGGTTTGTCTCTCAGCTGTCTCCACAGATGCAAATTAATTATGCGGAAATATTTAATGTTCGTGTGAGGATATAATTTCTTTATTACATTAACCAACGGCGTAAATAGGAGCAGAATTATCTAGCTAGTATCCACCACTGTTTGAAAACGAATGGGATAAAACAGTTTACTTGTTTTGCTGGTGACTAACGGGTTCAGGCCTATAGTATGGGGCTACGAGTCTGCAATAACAGGGAATTCATAGTCAACTTATATATATATATATATATATATATATAATGGAATAAACTATCAGAGGATAACCAATGTTGCTAGATTTACGAGGGCGTTCCAGTATTTCAGGCACATTTATGCAATCCACGTTAACCTCATGTAAATCAAGGCTAATTTTACTATACATATATAGCAATAAGAGTATTACGTATATTGTCATTATCTTCGCGTTTTATCACAGGTACAATCATTATTTTCGCACCGTTCTCCGATGTCAAGTGTAAAGAATGGTCGACTACATATTTTACAAAAACGTTTTTTGTATCATGTTGATAATATAATCGTTTGTTGTGCAGAACACAGCTCAAATAAGAATTGCTGCATCTTTAAAAAAAGGTCTATACAATGTTCATATGCGTAATTCTTTTATTGCTATAGCGATAGTCAGACTAGCCTTGATTTATATGAGGTTAACGTGGGTTGCAGATAAGTGCTTGAAACACTGTAACGGCGTCATAATAAAATGATTCTTTGTCAATCTTAGTATAGATTGTAACAATTTTATATTCCGAACCTTTGTATGTTGAAGTGGGTGGTTTTTGGTTGGAGAGTTTTTCTTATAATTGGATCTTTTAATGAATTGGAAAAATTAGGTATTCTAAGGTAATGCGGCTTTAGACGAACACTTTTTTTTTTTTTTGGCGTGAAGTAACTGACAGTGCGTGAGAAGGTTGAATACGCGTGGAAAAGTTAGGACGGACTATATCATACTTTCCTCCAGAGTCGATTCCCTATGCAGGTTGTAATGGGATCGTCAAGCTAGAGGTAATCTTTTCTTCTTAATAACACACCAAAAAATTCTAGGCGAGTATTTTCTCTACGGCACAAGCTTCCTTTCGAGCTCCCGTTACTAGAAAACGCTGGAAAATATACATAAAACATAAAATAATTTCGCCGGAACTGCCGGTCCTCGGGTGTTCTAGGAAGAAGCTTTTATAATTTAAAATTTTAAGGAATTGCCTCAATGTTTGTTGCCGGCGAGCTGTGTTATTAAAAGCAGAATACTGCAATATAGACTAACGAATGATTTTTGACTCAGTCTAATTTGTAATATACTGTTAACGTCGAAATGTATGAATAATTAAATTTCTTATGAATAATGAGGTTCTGCCTATACTGTTAAAGATTGTGACAAATTATTACAAATTATTGGTCGAACTATGACGAACGTGGCTTTTGAGTTAAATTATAATTTTTATGTTAAACAGAGGAAAATGTCTGAGAAATCCAAAAGTATTTTTAAGATTAAGTTCTAATTAAATATTTATGTTACAAGAAGGCATTTGCGTTTGTATATTTATTTAATCAAATGTGAAAATCTGCGAGTTTTACGTATATTTAACAAATATTAAACTTAGGACTTGATTTTATCAGAAAATCATAATTGTTGCATTGTTAATGCCTTGTGTTACATTTTAAATTTATTTAAAGTATTTCAATAAATTTTAAAACTGAGAACATTTTATGTACGAAGTTACTGAAAATTGCAGCAATCAAATTGATAAATTTGAGTAAAACTTCATAATTATTTTATTTATATTATTTAAGTATATTGCAAAACGGCATTAAAAATTGTAAGCAAATATATTCACAACAATTATTCAAATGTTCGAATTTATTTAGTTACTATTCATATCATAGAAGAAAAACGTTGATAACCGATACAACAAAAATATAATTTTAGTATAACTTATTTAAATTTTCATTTATTAAAAATTTTTGTCTGTAGTACATATCACCATCCACTTAGCCGTGTGTACACAATGGACAACAGAGGCCTAATGTGATTGTTAAATTAATTTATTCTGTGCATGGATAAACGAAAATTTGCGATAAGAATATATCAATCTTCTCAGTCGGGAAATATTGCTTGTGGAATTAAAATAAGTACGACACACCGCACCAGCCAGGAACCAAAATAATCCCCCATAAACTTAAATGAAATTTCTTAAATAGGCACTCGCATTTACTATGGGTGAAAAACTAAAATGATGGTTCAAAAATAAAAGAAAACAAAACTTACTTATTTTAAAACATAAAAAAATTATGTCAACTTTCAGTCAAATCGAGCTGCCAAGCATTTGTGAATTTATGTAAGGGTGAGAGTGCAGTGAGGACATTTCCACAATATATTGTTTCATTCTGTAAGTAAATATCTTGCTCTCTCTCCCACACACCGATTCTGAATTTGCCGTCAAAGTACAGAAAGTTAGATAACTGAATTTGTCTACTTTTGTGTGCTCAAATTGCACTTCATGCATCCGTGGCAACGCTTTTACCTAAAAAAATCAAATGCGCTTACGATCCACGTTTATCAGGTAGCCTAATTAATACCAGGTTTGTCTGTACTTCTAAACTACGTTTTAATCAGTCATTGTGTGCTAATCGTAGAAATAAACTAAAAAAATTCTGGGAATAGTTATTATTGTATTGCCTACAGTAAAAATCATATAAATATACATAAATATGTTTTGCGTTTTTAGATTTGTGTAGCAAAGGCTTTAAAAATAATGTTCTATATAAATGTGTGACCCATTTAGTTTACTAGAAATTAAGCTTCTTTTAATAAATTATATAAAGTTTACGATCAAGCTTGATAGTTAAGAAACTGTATTTTAGAATTTCGGTTAACATAAAGCACATTGAAAGATGAATTGATTTTCATGCATTTCGTTCATAAAGTATACACAGTTTAAAAAAACCGGCCTTTTTATATTTTTAGCATAACATGACAAATCTGATTAAATACTTTTCCGAATTTCATTAAACTTATTACACTTATGTCATGTACTAAGTTGGCTTTATTATTATGTGTTTCAATCATTCAATGGTCACGCTATCTAAATGGCGGCCATTTTGTTGATTTTAGCACAGTACTACACATCTTTGGAAACAAATTTTAGAATTGCATTAAGCTTGGTACACATATACTAAGTACAAAGTTTACTTATGTGTAATTCGTTCATCCTGTGTACATATTTTCGTATTTGCGGCCGCTTAAATATTATTAGCATAGTATAAATATATCTAAAGAAGAACATTTCCCAATTTCATTAAATTTAGTACAAATATTCCACGTATTCAGCTGACTTTGATTTTGTGTATTTCAATCATACTACTTTCGTGTTTTCAAAATGGCGCCATTTTTATATTTGTAGCATAGCATTACACATAGTACGAAATATTTTTCAGAATTTCATCAAGCTTGGTACATGTACACTACGTACAAAACTAACTTAATTGTTGTATATTTTGATCATTCTGTTTTCACGTTTTCAAAATTACGGTAATTTGTATATTTTTAGCATAGTCTGACATATATAAGGAAATATATGTACATGTTTTTTTAAATTTCTTCAGACTTGGTACATATATACTACATACAAAGCTGACTTCACTTATGTGTTATTAGTTTGTCACGTGTACATATTTTTATAATGGCGACCATTAATTTTTTTCATTAATATGTCATGTTTGGGGAAATATGTTGCCAATATTTATTAATTTAGTCATACATATACCACTTAGTAAATTGACTTAACATTTGTGTGTTTCGTTTATCTTGTATTCCTATTTTTAAAATTGCCGTAATTTTCTATTTTTAGCAAAATATGTCGTAGCTCAAAAAATATTTTTTCTGAATGTTATCAAATTTAGTACATGTACTTATTAAAAAGTTGACTTGACCTTTGTATTTTTGTTTATCCTTTCTTTTTAAATTTAATAAATGTAGCAATTTTTTTTTTTTAGTTTCCCATGACTTAGAACATTTTTTTTACAGATTTTTAGTAATCTTGGTACACGTACACAGCTTGGTAAATTGACTTGACTTTTTATTTCGTTATTACTTCATTTTACATTCACATTTTTTAAACGGCAGTAATTTTTTTATTATTGGTATAAATTGACACTTCTGACGAAATGTATATTTTATCCAATTTAATAATCTTAGTACTCATAGGCCTATACTACTTAGCATAGTGACTTGACTTTTGTGTATTTCGTTAATCTTGAGTTCATATATTATATAGGAGGCCATTATTTTTGGCATAATTTGACATATTTGAGGAAATATTTTTCCGAAATACATTAATTTTATGCACGTATATTCGACTTAGCTAATTGACAGGACTTTTGTGTAATTCGTTAATCCTTTGGTCATGTTTTGAACACTGCAGCTATTTTTACCTTTTTTTTGTAGAATAACGTCTCACATACATTTTCCCGAATTTTATCAAACTGGGGACGCATATATTACATAGTAACCTGACTCATCTTTTATGTATTTCGTTTATGACATGTCTAAATTAATATAATTATTAAAATGTATTCCTAGGAGTACGTAAACATTTTTTAACTTTAAGGGTTAAGTTGCACCCATTTTGAAGAAAGTAGTCATCAGTTATGCTGGTAACTGCTTGTTTCAGATTTGGCAGGCTTTATTGATTACCGCAACACTGTTTAGGCACGGCCACACAAAGATTAAGATAATCTTATTCACCTGATCACTGCATATTACCAGCTACATAGCTGTGTTAGCATGATAATGCGAATATGCGGAGGCAATACTTGACATTAATTAACTTACACTCACTAAAGAGTAATTTGTGGCTACCTGAAAATCACTGTTATAATGTTCGTTCATTTCTGCACTACTTTTTGTGATTTTCGCACTTTAAGTCCAGACATGTGCTCTTAAGAAGGTAGCTGTCGTTTCAGCTCTGTTAGTTTATGCATACTACAACTTAATAATTATTTAATTGCTTTCCGTGTTCATCGACTGCGTCAGCGGGCCAAGTTATGAAAACAGTCCCCGCAGAGTCCACCTAGCAACTTCTACAAAGGAAGGACTAGACACCGAATACAGGTCCACTGCGCGGGAATTGAAGTGAACATTTACTGTATATGTTTAAACAACACTACATCCATTAACACTGTAATCGATTACTTAAAATATAATCGTTAAATTTAAATAACCAAGTTTTACAATTTCGTTCATGAAACAGCAAACTGTCGTAACATCCGTTTTAACTGAAGTTAACGTTTCGCTGTATAAAGGCATAATGGCAATTTTTGTACTTTCAGTAAAAATATAATAACCCCCAATGGTTTAATCTGGGTTTATTTTTATGCATATCAGAATGCTTTTCATCCTATGATGTTCTTTTAAAAAGTTTTCAGTGAAACTACAGTATTGTGGGATACGACATATTGCAGTTTCATGAATGATTTGCTGTAGTTTGCAAATACAGGGTTCAGATAGCAGGGATAGTCTGGATTTATTAACCTTGCTGTATTGTTAATGCGGTCGGCCAGTTCACAAGGAAGACGATCTTTTGGCCTGGTAAGACCCGGAGGAAAACTTTCTGGCACCTAAATTTCTTCTCTTCAGTCAATCAATTTAACTAAGCCGTTATACGCAACATGTGCCTAATAATGAACAGGTTGTAATAACATGTTGATGTAATTTCTCCCATAATATTGAGCGACAATCTTGATATAACTCACAATCTCTACACTCTGGTGCATTCCTTATTTAGGTATGGAACCAGTCGATACAAAAACAATATCAGAAAATGTTATTTTCACAACAATTCCTTTACTAATTTTCCTACTATGAGTGTCAAGTGCATAAATTATTGTAAATATAATTTGAACTTTCCCACTTCTGACAAGCCAACACAAAACGTGCCTCATATCCGTGCCATTAAGTTACTGCAAGGGCCACTTTTTAATTGGTTTGTATTTTACTTTTTTGACTACATCGGATACACGAGTCTGTTAATGGTGCCAGCAATTATGATATCGGCGACTGGGTGAACCATAACGATATTACTACTCAAACAAATTCGGTTCACTGGGCATGATTTCCGCAATGTGGGTACGGGTTTCTGGCGCCTGGAATAAAGTAAACACTAACATGTGCTTGTGACAGATCATAAAATAATTCGCTTAAGAGAAAATCGTTTAGTAAACAGCTCATACGACACGATGCATGTAGACCTATTCACGTGTGAAAACATGACGTGATGAAAAATATAAAGTGTGATGGGGATGTAAACATCGTGTGTGTGTTTGATGTATGTGTTTCGTTAGGTAAGCCCTGATACGCAAACGGAAATGATAACAATAGAGGCCAAGTAATAAGGTAATGCAATTCTACCTTACCGTAAAAAGGCTTTTTTATACAAACAAATCCGTTCGCACAAATGTGACGGAAATACTGGAATTATAACAATTACTTTTTTGAAATGTAAATTTGCTAAGGGCAGAATATTATTTATAGGTCATTGTATAAAAATGCTTCGAAACTATTCCAGAGATTGTCGTTTAACAGTGCTCCCGGACAATCAATAATGAGTCTGTGAAAAGCATATGATAAGCTAAGGTTAATTATATTACAGGTTAGGAATATAATCTAATTGGATATGGAAGAATTTTGCTAGGGGACATAACTTACTCTAAAAGCGCTAATATAGGTAAGGGAATTATTTCATGCTGACGCTTACGGAGAGAACTTCGGGTACCTTCGGTTGCAAAACCGAACATTGCCGAAGAATAAAATTTTCTCTGTAACCACTGTCATAAGTTTTAACGCCTTACAGATAACAGCACATTTCATCACTTAACAACGCAACAGAGATAAACGTGGTCTTGATTACCATAAAATGCAACCTGCTGTAAATCTGTTGTTTAAAATACCGACTTTCAGTTAAGATCACAGTGTAAAGAATGGACAAGCTTCACAAAATGTTTTAAAATTATGGTTTGACTGTGGTGCATGTAATGTACTATTTGTTTAGCTTCTAAAATGTGAGCCACTGAATAGCCTTCATATGATAGAGAGACACTATTTGGTCTAATGGAATTTGTTCGACGAGCCCCAGTAATTAAATTTTATAAAATAATAATTGCTGTTGACAAATCAATAAACATACGTCATACATTGCAAATAATTAATGTATTGAGTTATTTATTTCATAATGGTGGTCATAATTTTTGGTAAATGAACTTACTTAATTAATATGCGATTTATATTTGCGGCATATAAATTAGAACTGCAATTTTATTGCATTTAAATGTTAGATTTTTTCTCATGCAATAAAGCTTATGGTTTATTTTCGTAAGGTAACTTTGTCAATACGATTGAATCAGCCGAGATAAAAACTATTTCTCTAAATCAGTTTGTTGTGTAACATCTCCAGTATTGGAGAGATCTCTGTACATGTAAGCAATTTTATTACATTTTGATTGTAATACTATTTACATTCGCTTAGGTTGCGGCCTCGTTGCATCAGTATTCAGATTAGCAAGATAACTGTATTTTCATACCTTCCACCGATAACGCTCAGCAGCGGTCGTGGGTCACTGCTGCTGGTGGGAATGTACACTCACTTTGCGGTCAGTCGAAAGGTCAATGTTAGTTATTGGTCAGTCTCTGTGATCTTTGCTGTGAATACTGGTAAGATGGCATTGTTGGTGTCGTCACATTTTCAAAGTCTCTTGGATAGGCAGTTTAACCAACACGTCTTAAAAGTAAGTTTTACTTAAACACATAGTAACCTGTACCAAGCACACTCCACTCTTTCACAAACGCTAAGTGATGCTTGTAATACATTAAGCCTGGCATGGAATACGCAGACAAATTGAATAGAAATCCGATCGCTAACTAGTCATATCATTAAATTTATTAACCTATAAATATATAATTTATAAAGACAATAATAATAGAGGCTGTTGCAAAAAACACGTTGAAACTGTTAAAAAAAAAAGTATCAGGAGTATCTTGTATCCTGTGTGTTTCCCACAGCCTGTGGGCATCTGCTGCCTGAATTTGAAGGCTAGTCCACAGGTCAGAGAACTCGGAACATTTTCCGGTCTCTACTAATAACTAGGCACCAGAAAAATTCACGTTTTGTTTAGCACTCAAGGTGGAATTCAAACATCTCTAAGCTCGTAACTGGTCCACGGCTTAATAAAGTCGTCATGGAGGCTGCTAAGCAAATAATAAGAGAAACAACAAAAGCAGACCCAATCATGAGGAAGCACTGCGTCTGCAAGCAACTGCGTCTACTTGAGTACACAGGTTTCCTTGGAGGATGGACTGAAAGGTCAGTGAAGCCGTGAATTTTTCCGGTCTGTAATTAAAACGAAGCGAAACAGCTTCACGTGGGGCGAGCTCGAGCTGAACGAGCCGGCAACATGGAGATAAGTCAATCGTTAATCATCAGCTCGGAAATTAAGAGAGACATAAAGGCCGGTATTCATAAACACGAGGCACTATATAAGTGCTGCCATCTCAGGTTCCAGAAAAGCAACGGCTGTGACCTAACACGCGACCGTATTCCTAAACGTCCTGAGATGGTATTGGGTAAGTAACGGCTTATTATTTCCGTCCCGTGTGAGGCTAAAAAAAAATGAAGGCGAAGTATCATAAATATAGTAATGCGATTATAAATTATAAATAAAATGACCATCTATTATGCGAAGTAAAAAAAAGTAACTTGTATTTTTAATTGGCTGTCTGGGCGAAAGTCTTTTGCGCGTTTGAGACCTAGAAATGCGGGAAGCTGTAAGGTCGAGAAAGCATGCGCAACACTTATTACCCTAGCCTCTAGGCGCAAGTCACTAACTGGCGTGCAGTATTCTCTCCGACAACACACCTCTAACACACGAAGATCACGGTTACACTTGCTGCAGAACTACTTCACTTAAACATGTTCTCTTTTATGGAGCGGTTACAAGAGCAACAACGAGATCAGATCGCAGTCTCTTCGCGTTCAAAGTAAACTGAACTGGTTTCGTATGTAGTTACGAACGACATATATTCGACGTTTCTCTCCTATTATCTGCTTGAAGAAACTATATTTTTCTCAAACATGACTGTTTTTTTTTCTCCGACATTTTGCACTCGTTTAATAATATTAACATTTGGTGTAAATTCATTACTTCCACTTTACACACATCAGTAGCATTGTAGTTGGATGCAATATGATAGTTAAAAAGTCACGACTGTTGGGTGTAGATATAATAATGTTGCGTGCCATGTTCCTGGAGGCCAGTGGTCGGCGGCTGTTTCGTAACACCTTGAGGGCTGGCCGATGATTCAAAGCCCGGGTGGCTCATAGTGGGAATCCCGCCGAACCTACGTCATAGATACCTGTCCCAACTGCGTCTTAACCCTTCGAGGGCGGTGGACGTGACTACTAGCACATCCGAAACATGATGAAATA
>PNEQ01098443.1:0-22608 GCA_003012365.1 Medauroidea extradentata
GGGGGGGGGGGGGAGATCATGGTGCTTTTGTGAGCGACTCAATCCTCGCGTAGTGAATCCCGGGGAATATCGCCCGGAATTATTGACTGACATAGTTTCCCCCGTTTTCGTACCCTCTTAATCATCCACTCTTTCCTCGCCCCGTTTCTCACCCCAAACCCCTCTCCCGTACCTGCTGAGGATGCCTGCCCGCATTTATACGATCCCGATACAAACTGGGGTAAAAAAAAAATAGTATCGCTCACGGGCAGATCTCCCGAGGGAATAACAGAGGCTTTAAAGATATTAATTGCGCCGTGAAAAGAACCCGATACGTAACAGAATATTTCAGGGGAACACCAACAAAAGTTATCTCTGTTCTCGGGAGGGGTTTGGGCGTGAAAGAGGGGCGTAGGAGGGAGAGGAAGCAGAAAAAAAACGTACCCCTGCCTTTGACAGGCTGGGAAATCTCTGTTCACCGCAAAATACTGGCACATCGTGCATTTTTAAACGGTAATATTTTTTTTTTCCTCCCTTCGACGTACGGTTCGATCTCATTGTATTCTCCTGAACCCAATCACTGGCCGGGATTTGAAAGCTAGGCCGACAATGAAACCAATAATAAGGCACAATGAAATGCCTTTTTTTTTTAAACAAAAGAAAGTCGATTTAGCGATTGAGTATTAAATTACAGGACAGCTCGGAAACAAACGTGAATACGGCAAACGCACGCAGATGAAAATGGACAGAATAACAGAACGCTAAAATAATTAAGTTCCGTAAATGACAGATGAGGCCAACGTATCTCAATAAACTTGTTCAGCGCAACATTTTAACTGCTATATTTGCTTTTACGTACAAACACGCTCACGAGAAAAATAATGGTACATACTAAAAAGGGACGTATTTTCACACGGTCCATATTACTTAATATGATGGTAATTAAAATACGATTTTAGAGCTATGAGCAGTTTAAAAACTGCAGATGAAGTGTACGGTACGGTGAGTCGTTACTCGCGTGCCTGGGTTGTCCTTAGCACTTCCGCTCTTTAGGGCCTCGGGCGCGCGAAATTAAATTACCTCAAATACTGTTATTCACATTACCAGCTTCCTTACTTAGGTCGCATCACTTATGTACATGAGTGCACCAGGATTTTGGCTTAGTGAGGGCACAAGACCTAATAAATAACAAATTCTGCAAACTACAGGTAGGTGGATCTCGGCAAAGCTCTTAAGACATTACAGCATAAACACACGAACACACTTTACTTACTATAACGTCTCAACACATATGTAGTACACTTTTAGATTAGTACTAAACACATTTAAAAACTTTGCTCCTTTGGTGGGGGGGGGGGGCACGCACCCTAACTGCCAACCCCCTGGGTGCCTCCATAATTATATAATATGTATATAGACTATTCACGGGGAAGCAAGTACTTTTGAAGACCTGAGCTACGTTCCAATTCACCCGATAAGGTCCCTCAATAGATCTCGTGTCCTTTGAAAAAATGCATCACTGATGTGACGTCACTCAACGACTGATCTAATTCAAGCGAAGGGCTCGAATGCTCGAATATCATCGCCTTAGGTATGAGTATGTGCTACGACCCCTGGCTCTCTTTGCTGCGATATTTGACAGACGAGTTTCTTTATTTACTAGGTGTGATAGTACGAGAACTGTATAGAAAGAAACAAAATGGCGACCAAGGCAGTTAAGTTCGTGTTGCAAGCTTTTCTAATGTGCGGAAATACATTTACTTAAACGTTCGCTTTGCGTTTCCTAAATACAAAAGCAAATGATATATTTTTTTAGTTACTATAAGCATCATTTAATATGAATCAATTCATATATTTTTTTTTTACTATTACCATCACGCCTAAGTTTCTTTCCGCCATTTGATTCATTATACGGATAGCAATCTTTAAACTTGATTAAACCCATTATTAAACATTTCGAAAGTGTTCTTTCATAAACAGCAAGAAACTTATATTGTTTATTCCTATAATGAACAATATGTGTTATAATGGTTGAATGGCAGAGGTGTTGACTTCATTAGTACACGTAGGCATACAATATACGTTATGTTAGAATAAGGATGTCCAAAGTCACGAATACACACTTCGACTCGAAGGGGTCAAGGACTCGTGAGGAATTATGGGAAACAAAGGACTCGTGGGCAATGATTTGGAACACAACGCTGGTTACTTTTTCTTCGCAGCCAATGTGTATATTTGCGTCGCTTTTTTTATATGGCAACTTAGTAGTGTAAGTAATACCTAAATGTTGTGTAGTGTTTTCCCTGAACTTAAATTTTTAACACCTAAGACCACAAAAATTTATTGATTCTGTTATTGTTAACCAGACGGTCTTAAAAATTACTCTCTCTGCTGAAAACATACTATGTAGCAATATCCTCTTATTATTAATATTACTCCTGAGGCCATCAAGTGGTTCTTTGCCAAGGAAACCGAACATCGTCGATTCGTATCGCAGCTCAAATGAAACAACAAACCCGGCTAGGTTAGTCATGCTTCTAGTTTCCTCAACAATCACTTACATCATTAACTGCCAATTACGTAAAGGAAAAACCATGCTGTCTTCGCACATGACATGTTGTGTGGCCAGGGAAATGCGAATGGATTAGGCCGGTAATTCATGACCGGTTTTTTTTTCCTTGGGCGAACCAAGTCGAAGAAAAATAATAGGACGCGATAAAAAAAAGCTAATTCGTGTATCCAAACTGCACTGACGTTAGTCAAACATGTATCTAAAACAATATATATCGTTACCAAATGGCGAGCAATATGGACGGTATACCGCACCACAAAAGTTATTTTCAAATTAATACTTTTTAGGACATTAAAATAAATAATCATCTAATAATTTATTTTAGGAAATACAAATTTTAAAATTATACTTTCAATATTAAGTAAAATTTTTTGAACAAGTTTCTCGTATGTCTGTGTTCTCCAAAAATGCCCTGTAAAATACTTATTTTAAAGGAGTTATTTTTTAAATTGATTTATTGGAAATTAATTAATTTTAAGATTGATGTCTTATTTACGTTCCTGCTGCAAGTATAGGAGGCAGATCCTTCAAAAATGTTGTAAAGTAGAAAAATAGTTTTGATGGTTTCGAAAAAAATGTTTCCATTGCCTGCAACAAAAAAAATTTACTAAGTCTAAAGAATGGCTTCAAAATTGCCACGATATAAAATGTGATATCCAAGCAAGATGCATTTGATTACAATCATATTATGAAGTTTACTTCACAAATTGTTATATTAGGACCAGGGAAATTCGCATGATGGTAAAAAAATATTAAATTGATCCAAATACATCAATTTGTTTTCCCATGCGCAAATATTTCGCCTGTGTGGGTATTTACCGAATATGCTATGAACATATACCAATTAAGATGGCGCGATACTTAAATAAACACTGACAGATTTACGTGAAATTTATTAAGGGTTTTGGGAACCCAACATAGACAAATAAGAAATATCAACTGTAGAAAATGTTATATTTTTGCCAACTTGGTGAGCAAAGAATTTGCTGCAGTGATGCCGTAGTAGTGAACCATTAGTGATGCCAAATTTCCGTAATTTTAATTCTTTTACTGAAGTTTAAGCCAAATAAATGCGTCACTTAAGAACAACTATTTGCTCGCTAAGTAGTGAAAATATATTTTCAAAAATTTGTTTTTTAAATATTAAGATATTTTCAACGCCGCCCGCCTACTGTCCGTGTATTTGTGTGAGCAGTGAGGGCTCGGCGTCAAGGGCAATGTTGACCGGCTCATCTGGTGTGGTATCGCCTCTACCGCAAGACACTGAAACGGCGTGCAGTGGTATCGTAGATCACTCGCTTGACTAACACTTTCAGTGGTGACCTCATCATCTTACTGGTGAAAAGTTTTAAGCAAAGTCCATTGCATTCTCCTAGAGTAGTTTCACACGAATCCCGCGAGTAGTTTTCCAAAAATAACAGGTTGAAAAAGCTGTTTTTAGCCATTTTGAGGAGCTCCAAAATGATTTTTTTAATCAACGTAATGCTTTGAAACTACTCTTCAGTCATCGTTTGGAGTGTATCTTCTATCGTACATAGACACATTGGGCATATGTGGAATAGTTTATTATAAAAACGTATTCACGAACAAACTGCAACGCATTATAAGTGCGTGGTAGGCGAGGCCCGAAGGGCGCGGTCTACCACAATTTTCATCACAATTTTTTTTTTAAATTTTTTTATTTGTACTAGATATTTTTTCTTATTTTAGACACATAATGTGACTAAATTTGGCTCTTATAAAATTTCTTTATCTCTCATAGTTTTCGCGTAAGGGCTTGTTAAAGTCATATTTTGCATGTTTCTGTTAAAACGACTAAACTAAAACCAACTGATATACCAAACTCAAAAAAATCACAGTGGATAAAGACATTGCAGGCTACAATGTTATGCTCATAAAAATAAAGAATAAAAATTATTTGTATTTACAGAAAATTATTGAATTTTAAATAAATGTTATTTTCAGTTTTAGCATTTTTTTAAATATAAATAAATTTTATTTTTTATTTTTATGAGCATGCCATTGTAGCCAGCAATGTCTTTATCCACTGTGATTTTTTTTTGAGTTTGGTATATCAGTTGGTTTTAGTTTAGTCGTTAAAACGGAAACATGCAAAATATGACTTTAACAAGCCATTACGCGAAAACTACGAGAGATAAAAAAATTTCATAAAAGTCAAATTTAGTCACATTTTGTGTCTAAAATAAAAAAAAAATAAAATAAATGGTACAAATAAAAAATAAAAAAAAAAGATTGAGGAAAATTGCGGTAGACGAAGCCATTAATGCACGTGCCACACTTTCTTAAGCGCTTGACCTTCTGAAGCTTTTTTTGCACATAGAAACGATAAGGGCTATATTGACACACGCACCTAGTGCCACATAGCTCCTAAGAACATGACGCTATACTGACGCGTAGTGTCTCGTCAATCTGACACTACGGGACTTGAGAAGGCATTCTACATACCGGTACATAGTTCAGCGCTAGAAGCACCAGTTCACACTTGTAGGTTTCTCAAAGCCAAGTATTTGCACAAATAGAAAAAGTAACTTTAGACAGTAGGTTTTTACCAACTTTCTGAGCAAAAATGTTTATCGAGTAACGTACATTCAACTGCGACGCAAGACATCACGCTTAACAATGCATCATTCTGGGTAAATGTTTGCTCATATCTTGGCTATAGGCAGTTCGGAATAAAGTGAGCACTCAAAAAAGCCCTGCTAAAGTTCTAGTTTCAGCTAATGTGTATCGTTCCGCGCGTAACGGCTAAAGACGGGACATGTCTCACCCTTTTGGACACGTCATTTGACCTTTGTGCGTGTCAGATACATTGTACAGTCGGCAGCAATCGATACAATTTGATTTAAAAAGTTTGTTTCTTATATAAAAAACACTTATGTCAATTTCGGTTGCTTTTGTTTCAGTATGGTTGTATTTAAACAGGAAAATAGACGGAACTATATTGCGTAATTTCGCTGCCAACCATACAAGCAGTAAGGGGACTATAGTTAATGGTGAATTATATGCAGTAACGGCTAGTGATACTTTTCAAAGGTTAAATTTTTAGTGCTCACTTCATCCCGAACGACTTATGGTATCATTATCTAAAGTTGTTGTTTTGCAGGTTTTACATGTCGACTTTCAAAACAGTAGATTTAAAATTATGTTTTTAATATTTATACATGTACAACACACGCTTAAAAAGGTGACCTTATAATTTTGTTGGAGGGAAATCTCTGCCGAATTGTACTGCAGGAATCTCTATTAATTTCGCGTTCCTGAGTAGTAGATTTTGAAACGTATGTAGCTCTTCTTTGCCGTGTTAGATGGCTCGGCAATAGTAATGTTTTGAAAGAATTCTGTAATCCTTTGGAGGAACACGATTTATTTTCATAGACAGGTGTACGTTGTAAACGTATAATAGTTCGGAAAAGCATCGCGAATTTCTAACCCACTGCAATCGTAGTTTAATAGCCGAGAGAACCAGACGGTGTATTCATAACACGAGGAGAATAACATTTTGAAATTGCCAGTATTGCACTGATGCGAAAGTGACTATACCTTCTCAATGATACAAAAACAGAACTCAAGCCTAAAAACAATCCCTGTAGTATATTCAAATTTATCTCGCTAAAGTATGTTTTGATGCCACCTCTCGCGGCTACATTTTTCGCCGCGTTGCGATTGTTGCTGGTATATATATCTTCTCGGGTTTTATGGTATTACCTCGAGGCTCGGAATCGGACATCGCGGCTACAGCACAAGACCGTAATTCACCGACCAGGCTAAAGCCCAGAGACAAGAACATAAATTCAAGTGAAGGTGGCCTAGTGTTGTCTGACGTTGTGCTATCCAGTTAAGGGAACAGATTATTTCTGTCGCCGAGATTTCTTTCCCTGCAATTTTTTTTCCTGGAGGATTAAGACGTAATGCCCCTCTTCTCTCTCCGCTGGCGGACAAATTTTTACACACTTCGCGCCGCGACTGCAGCGAGGCTTCCCTCCGCCGACGGAAGAGAAACGTCTTGTGGCGACAGACGGCAAATGAAGAAAAACAGCTGAGAGGTAGAATGGGGAAGCGACAGTCGTGGAAAAGAAAGCAGTATTGACTAGGAGAGAGACGGCCCGCAACTGTGACAATACAAGCAGCATGGCAGCATAGCACACAATTTATAAAGCGGTTTAAGGCTATGCTCTTCAATTTCTGCTGTTTTTAGCGATAATCATTTCTTTTAAGCTTGAACAAGAGCAGATATCAAAAATCTGCCTGGCAGTTTTGTTTAAAACGGTTTATGCCGAGCCAGCTAATTTTTTTCAAAACAAGAAATTATACGATTTCAACTAAAAAGTCAATTAACCAGAATTTAGTTAATTACGTAATCAGCATAAACTATTGTGTCTATTGCTTTGAAAAAATCTGTTAACATTGAGAAGACGATTTTCACCAAAACTACCTGACAGATTTTAGGTATCTGCCCTCGTTTAGGCGTAAAAAATAATATCGCTAGGAAGGTATAAACTGCAGAACATGGCCTTCAGTGCAGTTTGTACCGGTTTTAAATTTCTTCTCAAAAAAATGTATTTATGTATTTACAAATACACATTTCATTATGCCGATACGGGCCTAATACATTGGCAAGTACAATTAAAATAAATCCTTACCACTTACTACTGATTTTTGCTATATGTATAATATTTTAGTAAGACTTTTATACATTTGCACTACTCTTAATTTCACGCCGACCTTGGTAATTCTTACATGAAATAAATGCATTAATTGACGTATGTGTTTATTTTCAAAGGTTTAAATCAAACGTGACAACTGACCCAGGAACCAACTATAATCAGAATAAAATACAGTTAAGTATTACTGAAATCGACTTATCGGTGATTTGATTATGTCTTGCATACTGAAGCAGTTCAGTTACAATATAAAGGGACAAAGTAGTTATTACCGATATTAAGGGCACCGCCTGCTCTGGCTGCCTAAAGATGTCTCGCGATCGTGAGGACCCTGGTTCACTCCCCGTCTTCGATCATTCTGATTTCACTTTCCCAGGGTTTCCTGAATAACCACAGGCGAATACTGGGATTATTCCGTAATGAAGAAGCTGGCCGACTCTCTCCCCTTCCTCTTTGTACCTCTACCAAGACATTGTGCTGTTCGAGGGCTAGTACATTAAAACCGAAATACACAAAATTAACTCCAGTCTTAAATATGTAATTCAACAGCCGTGCGACATCTTCTAATTTCGTCTCCGGACGAATAACATTTATGATGTTTCCGTAATGGAATTGTGGTTTTTCTTCTTTTGTGTTTCTTGTGTTAGTTGATGAAGACGGAAATATCCAAAACGAACATCTTAACTGTGACGTCTGTACAGAATGTTCCGCTGCAGAACGTTTGAAGTACCTGAGGAAGACAAACAGAATTGCTTTATTCCTTATATATATTTTTTTTTTTAATGGTAAAGCCACAACTGAAAGAGTGATAGTGGAGAGACTACACCGTAATGACCGCACGAGATTTCACTGCCTTGCATCTATACCTTAGAGAAAGCACGACACATCCAGCAGACGGCGCCTTTAATTGCACTGAGATGTGTAAAACAGAACAAAACAAGTTAACTATGTATGGTGCCAAGTGAAGTGACCACAATTGTTCTCTGCTTGAAGTTACGTGTCCTAACAACAAAACTGGTGTCTGCAGATGTATTCTTGAGGCATTTGTCAGCATTTCAGGCACACTTTTATAATGCCCGGTACAGGACAAGTGTCTTTGTCATATAATCAGTGAGGGAGACAATCAAGAAGAAATTTTTACCTTAATGACTCAGATACTTACACTACAGAGTTGACCTATCAGAATTAGCAGAGATAAAACTATTTTACAGTTATTTTACTACTTCCAGAAGATAATTATTTCAAATATAAGTCTATATGCTTCAAGTAATGACTAGCATCAAGCTCCTTAATTACCACGAGAAAAAACTTTAAATTCAATACTTCACTGTTTTTAATTTCCGTAAAAATATGTTCAAGAGAGCTTAATTAAAATATATTTCAAAAAAAAAAAATACACACAATTTAAATGTGTTGATAAATTAAATACGCACTATATCACAGCTTTAATAATAAAATCATAGCAACAGCCAATCACCTTAAATTTTAGCCGTTAATCTGAACTCATCATAAAATCAGCTTTAGCCCCCAACAACTTTATTTTCAATATTAAAAGAAGAACACCATCAGTTGATCCCGAACATTAAAAAAACATGTTAATGAGCTTACGGCACATTTTTAATGGAAAGGTTATTGAATAAAGTTGAAGGAGGATGGTATGCGGAAATACAATAAACACGTAAGCTAAATTACACGCGATAATGAGGAGCACGGACGTCGAGGTTAAACATCAGCGAAAGATAAGGGACGAAGAGAGGACGCGGAGAGAAAGATAGAGAGAAAGGGGGTAGGAAGATGATGGGGAGACAATTTAAAAGAGCCAGGAAACCACAGAAGAAAAGTTTTCATCTCTTATCTGAACCGCAATTCTTCCAAACAGAGCATAATGGAATGAAAATGGCAGGGGACTTATAGGTAGGAGGTGGTGAGGGGGGGGGGGTTAACCCCACGGAACCCTCTCTTCTCTCCATGGCTGCTTCTTACTTCCGCTTCGGCGCCGACGACTTCCTGGGCGAAGCCTACAGAGCTGTCGGATAATCGGATGATGCGAGTCATGGACCGTAATCTGTTTACGACCCGCGCGCTAAAGATGCCGCCGCCGACGCCTAGAAGGCAAAGTAGCGATGGGCTTGAAAAGCCGAAACAAGCTGACGTCACCAGCAATAACACAACTTGCCAAGCCTCTGCTACACTGGGCTGCTGATCGCATACTTGGACCAGAGCAGATCGATAAAGTGAGGTCGTCTTTACTGGGGGTCACTGCAGTAACAAGATCATGGCTTCACACAGCCGCCACCTCAATTTCGTCACAGAATATTTAGGCAGTCACGCACGTCAGCAAAATGGCTTCGCTGGCCAGCAATACGGCGGAAAGTTTGCTGCCAATAAGTAAGGACCCCCAGTTTTTTCGCGAAAAGAATTTTGCCTCACTATGTTTCGGTGCTTTACGTTCACATCTGCAGTTCTGCTTCGTGGTCAGTGATTGGATATTTTAACTCTCACGAGTCTTGGGATTCTACCGGCAAATCACAGACGTGTGGTATTGCAATAACTATATTGTGATTGGCACAGTCAAACAAGAGACGTTACTTCTCATAGACACGATGCCTAGAGACACTGGAAAATCGCGGGAATAGTAGACTGGTTGCTAGGCTCAAACGTGATGTATATAACACTGAATGTTTCGTATCATCATTGGCTATCGTTTATTTGTAGCATTTTCTCTCTCTACAACAGGCCCAGTTAGAACTGTACAGCTTGGACACACAGCGTGTGTGATTTGTCCCAAAACTGTTCACACGTGTCACGGTTAGTATAATGCAGTTTATTGGAGACTATTTTAAACATTTTCGCGATTTTCCAGCGTCTCCAACGATGCCGATAACCACGAAACTGAACTACAGATCTGCGCACAAGGCACTGAAACAAACTGGGGCAAAATTCTTTTCGCGAAAACTAGGGGTCCCTACCAATAATCAAAAGGTGGCTGCCCTGCTAACCGGCAGCCAGTCCCATAGGAAACCTACCGTAACATGCAGGAGCCAGACAGACACGGGGCTGTTGGTATCAACAGTATTGGTCAGATCTTTGAAATAACTGTGCAATGGGAGTGCATGACAAGATTCAGTTTCTTGGACGTACTCCATTGCAATGGAGTACGTCCAAGAAACTGAATCTAGTCAGTCTTGGTCAGCCAATAAGCTGCGAAGTTCGGCCGTATCAAATGAGCCGCCACGTCATTTCACGCCTGTATTACTACTTAGTCTGTGACTTTGTTCAGATTTATTTTAGTGGGCTTTATGTCTCGTAGATATAGATGTCTAAGAGACTTGGAAATGTCACGGATACACTTCGTAACAGAAAAGTCCTGTAACATGTGAATAACATTAGTGGACGGGTCACCGTGACTGAAGCTCTTCCTTGAAGACTGAGAACCAACAGCAGCCCTGCATGACAACTCTCACAGACTCCCGCGCTACATTGCCACGTGTATAACTGGTCACTAGAGGTACGTAAATTTCGTAGATACATTCCAGGTCAGATTGAACGCTAATACTTCATTGTCATGTCTGTGACTTGCAGGCGGCTGTTAAGAAACGCGTTTGACTACTGCAAGCCAGTAGTAAATAAGGAAATAATGCGAAGTGCTATTGCTTGCTACCTGCTTGTACGGTTATAAGTCAATAGATAATCGACTGTGGCCAGTGGGTGTATAGGACTGACAAGTCTAGGCTGCTACCAGATGAATCCGCGAAATTGACGTACCTCTACTGGTCACTTACTGGAGCAGCAGCCAATGTACACATATCTGAGGACATCGTGTACACAGTACTGTGCAGTCCAGCCTGCGATATTTCCTGGTCGCTAGTTAAGTCAATACAGACTGTTCCACACAACTTTACACGAAGACAGGAACCGAGCTTGGACTTTGTCACGGCAACACGCGGTAGTTTTACAGTAATTTTGAGAATATTTTTAAAGCAACATGATTCTTATGTTCCTTCACTGTTTTGTAACAAATATATCATAATTTGTAGTAATGACCCTCACAGTATTTCCAGATCTTTACACCGAAAATATCACCAATTTTGTTATGGAAATGTGAAAAACAAGCAAAATACTTTTTATGACGAACAGTACATTATCTTGCAAAACGCCTTACTGTGCATCGTATGGGCTGCTCTTAGACTTCAATTTTTTTTCAATGATTTCCGTTAAAAACGTTTTTGAGTTTCTTTTGCACCAGTGAGAGAAAACTACGTAACATGTCCTTCAAGGACCACCCTAGCTTTCATTTGGAACGATTCCGGGAGACAACGTAAAACAGAATTAAGGATGGCCCGAACAGAGAATCAAACCCGGGAGCTCCCGTATGCGAGCCCAGCGTGCTACTGTTGCGCTACCTCGCTAGGTCTCAATTTTGTTTCTGGAGCAGAGTAATGAGATCGTGTTTTGAGTTGAAGAGGGCGTGGAACAAGAAATAATACTAAAGAGGTCAACTTACATCTCCCCATATGTATTATTATTTTAAGTCAGCCAAGAAAAATGACATGAGCAATTAACAGGTTTGTTGGCTTAGTTAAGATACATTTCCCGAGAGATAAGTTATTTTAGTGTACTAGTCATATCTTGCTCCGGAATCACACGTGAGAAATTTAGGCGTTAAAAATTCTGCCTCATTAATAGGAAACCCGGGCAAAATAATTTACTTACGAAAGTTGACAATAGCGGTTGTCTAGAATATTGTTGGTTTTATTGATTTTTATATTGGCTGAGAGAAACCTGAATTTTTCTAATAGAGCATATTGTTGGTTTTATTGATTTTTATATTGGCTGAGAGAAACCTGAATTTTTCTAATAGAGCATTTAGCGTTGATTAATGCACCACGTCTTTCTGTACACGCCTTCTCCCATCCGAAAGTGTCGTAGTTTTTGGTTAGTTCAAACTCGAATAAATTAGGTATGTTTACGTTACGTACGTTCAGATCCCTATTATCGTAGATTTGTTTCGGTTTAATTTAAACCAAACTTCCCTTTGTAAACATTGTTTTAGCTCGCTATCCAGCTCCGCTAGATTCGAAAAAAATTTAAAATCCCAATTATACTAGTTAAAAAAACCCCGTACCGGAGTTCAGTTTTACTGGGTAAGGAAAATGCCGTACAAACGAAATCTACCTGACCTGCAATTTATAAGCGAAAATTTAGCATTCATGTCTTCCGGACGTCTCTATAAAAATTACAAATTTAAGTCGAATTTCGTAATGAAAGCTATACTTTAACGAATTCCCCAACAAATAATTTGTAGGGCAATATTTGTATTTAGTTCACAAATAAATAAATAAATCTCCGTAGCGTAGTTCATACGAAGTTATGCATGAAGTTAGCAAATATAACATTTTCCCGACGAAACTAATCTCCCTCCAGTATAAATTCGGTTTATCAGGTTAGTTACATAAACAGTTGTCGGAGAAAAGAATGATAACTGAGTGTACAGCTTAACAAATGTGTGTACACTGTGTATACTTCCTGTACGACTATCATAACGAAACAATCCAGGTCATATCTCAGTGAGCAAAAACACTAGTATCCCCCCCAACACCCTCCATCAAGTCTCTCTCTCTGTAAATCCAAATATTCTCCGCTGGAGGACGTGGATTAACTCCGCCGTGTGACATCTGTCCGACTCCGGTCCCTGGTTGAGAGTATTTCTACCAGGGTATTTTTTACTACCCTTATCCTCTGCGCAATGTTGTGTCGGCATTAAAAATGTATGCATACCTACAACCCCCAAGGAAGACAGAAGGAACAAACAGCCTGGCAGGGAGACATTTTTGACAACAACTTGAGATAAATGTTTGCCCCGCACAAGGACGTTCGCATTTGGTTGTCTTTGTAGCATTAAAAGTTATTTCGACCAACAGAATAACATGTAATTAATTCAAATTTAACTCGGCAACACTCCTCGTGACATGCTATCCTCAAAAGAAAAATGTCGAGGTGTCGTACCTTGTGTGGCGTGTTTCGCCAAACCAAAATATTTCGTCGGATGGAACATATTCTTGGTAAAATAAACGTTTGTAACTAACTCGAAGAAATTATTTTCTTATATAGGCAAAGTCTCCTAAACAACACTTAAGATTTCTTTATCCATATACAGAAAATTGTTTAGCCAATTCAAATTCTTTTTGTGCGCGAATTCGCTTTGCAATTATCCCACAGCCCACTTGGACCCAGACAAATCTCACACTCTCGTTCTTATCTCCTTCCCTGAGGTTCTGGGTATAGTGGTTAGACCACTCGCCTCCCACCAAGCTATCCTGGTTCGATTTCCAGCGGATTCGCTACCAACTTTCGCACTAAGAAAATGTTGCGGACGCTACTTCTGGCTGGCGGATTTACTCGGAGGGAACGCGTTTCCATCGCAGTTGGATCCAATAATTTGTTGAACTTCTTCCGTTATTTATACGTAGGGACAGGAAAATTTCGCGAATTCAATTACCTGCAGGATATAATCCATTGTACTATGCATACTCAAGCCCTGGAGCTCAACCTCATGATTATTGGCAGAGTGTTTTTGTGCAGAGTTATTATTCATTTGACTGTGCCAATCAGTACATGGCTGACTATGACACAACACGTCTGTGTTTGCGGGTTTAACCTCCAGACGTTGTATGTTACGGCATCCAATCACTGGCCACAAAGCAGAGATGCAGGTGTGCACGTCAGGCACTGAAACAAAGTGCTGCAAAAATCTTTTCGCGAAAACTTCCGGGCCCTAGTTATTGTCATTGAAGCTCGCCCTTGAAGACTGTGAACAGTGTTGCCAGAAGTGGCCATAAGAATTGCACATACGGTGAAGCAAAATTACACAAAAATACACACACCTTCACCACCACAAATATACATTATTATTCGTCAAATAAATATGCCTTCCTGAGAAGAGAATTATTTTTTAAATTCTCTTTTTGATTTTCAGTTTATGTAAAAATTGCATAATGAAAATAGCAGTCCAGAACATCAAATAATGTAATTTACTGAATGTTAAAATTGTCGCTTTGGATATATACAAATACAGCACAATTAGTTCACAGTTGCATACTGTATAGTTACAAGAAAAAGATCTAAATAACTGCCTTTGTATTTGGAGATAAATTAGGTAAATTGAAACTCCTGACAGAAATATTCTTCAACTAGGGGAGACTTCTAAAATACACGAAAATTACACAAAGGCATCACTACACAAAAATTACACACACTTGCCAGAATTACACACATTTTGTGTAATTACACACGCATTGGTAACGCTGACTGTGAACCAACAGCAGACCTGCATGAAAACACTGACTCCCTCGCTACCTTGTCAGAAGTACAACTGGCCTCTCACTGGAGCAGCAGCCAATGCACAAGTAGCTGAGGACACAATGTATACACAGGACTGTGCAGTCCAGCCTGGTGGTCGTTGAACCCGCGAAATTTCCGAGTCTCTAATGATTAGGGAAAGTAATATTTCGCGTCTTCTGTGCCCTACATGTTAGAATACACTGTCCTGTATATACTCGAGCCAAGACCATTAGCTGCTACTTATGCTGGAACAACAGACAATTAACGGATAGACTGGGCTTCATTATAGCCTACATAGGACAGTGGATTATAACAAACTGACCATTGGACTCGGGCGAAATTTTCCTTTCCCTGGCTATAATTTTCTCTTTTTTCTTACACCTATATTTTTGTCTTTTATTTCTTTCCGTAGTTTCCTCGATTTCTTTACCTCTCGGGAGCAAATGAAGTTAAATATTGTCGCTATAGGAAGATGGGGAACAGGAAGGGACGACTGCGGAAGTTACAAGGCACAACGTCGCTGCAGTGTGGCAACAGCGCCGCCCACGTGCGAGCCAGACCCCCATCCCTCCCAGACCTAGAGTTAACTTGGCGGTCAACTGGAGGCCACTACGTCGCGTGATCTAGTTATCGCTCCCTTCTCTGACCTCCACTTCAACCTACAAACCTCTCTGGGTCCCTTCGACAACACAGCCTGCTTCCCTTGCAAACCACTTTCCCGCGACCGGGACACCGTACATTTGTCCAGGGGCTGCAGCGGTCGGGTGTTTTCCATCTGCAGTTCACTTGTGCCACAACCTGTTCGATATCCCCAGTTCAAGAGGGCATACTTCATAATTATAGACCCGAACAATTCCCGGGTTCACCAACCTGTAGGCTAGCCTCCAAGAACATATGTGTATTCAAGCAGACATTATCTGCTCGCTGACTGCTCGATGACGCAGTGATATGGGCCTGCATTTAGTTGCTTCTGTACTATTGGCTAAGCGACTTACAGCAAGTGTCAAATAAGTCACGGGCCTATTGCGAAAGTGGAACGAACTTACAGTTGCTGGAATTCTAACTTGGAACCAAAAGAAAACACGAATTTTTCACGTCTCTGCTCACAATTCAGCGCTAAAAACATCGGAATAAAATTGTACGTTTCTCGAAGCCAATTTGCAGAAATAAAACATCAGCAAACGTAGACAATAGGTTTTACTAACTTGCTACGAAAAAAATTTCCTCTAGTAACGTTCTTCTGAAGACCAAACACTACCGCCGAAATCTCGTACATTTATTTGCAGCGGACAAGGTAACGCTCATCAATTGCATCACACTAGATCAATGTTTGATCATAAAGTTGGCAAACATCATCTAGGGCTCTTGTTTTCACCCGCGCAGAAGTACAACCACAGCATTCGCCTGAAGCGATTTCGGGAAACCATGGAAAACCTAAATCAGGATGGTCGAGGCAGGGAATCGAACCCGAGTCCCCCTAAACGCGATCCCAACGTGTTATCGTTGCGCCACCTCGGGTCAGTTTCAAGTGATAGATTCAGTAACAATGACCCGCTCACGAAAGTAATTCGCACGTACAGGAGTTGTGTCTTCTGAGATGGATTCGCGAAATTTCCTGGTCACTATAGTCATGACTAGAGGCCGGAGAATTCGTGTGTTCACTGACCTATATAGACTAGCCTGCAAGAATATGTGTTTGCTGTAGCATACAACTGACGCTCATTGGATGCTGGTTGTCACAGGTCTGGACACTCGCCTGTCTACCAATGTATTTTGCTTGACCCTTGTTGTTTGGCTGTAGTTCGTCAAGTTACCGAGAATGTTGTGTTTTATTGGCGCTTCAGTTAGAACGGTCGGACTCAAACTCCGCCCACTTTTTTCCATTGTTAAATTTATAAAGTAAATAAAGATTGCTGGAGCCTTTTCTTAAATTTGTGAGCGAAGGAAGTATTTCATAAATTGATAAAAAATACGTTATGATAAATTGTTTAACTTAGTGAAAAGGAAGTGGGCGGAGTTTGAGTCCGACCGCCCTAACTGCAGCCCCAATAAAAGACAATATTCTCGGTAACTTGGTGAACTACAGCCAAACAACAAGAGGGTCAAGTTTCCAGGCGAGTGTCCAGACCTGTTCTTCTACGACCGTGGTCAAAGTAATACAACATAGTTGGACAAGTATTTATTTGTGACTTTGTTAGTGACTCTCAGCGACGCCCACGAGGTGTCAAATAACTCAAGGCACAGTTACGGAGTTTTGCAGTGATTTCGAAAATATTTTTTTTATTGCTACCTAATACTCATATCAAAATTTCGCTGCACAGTTTTGACACTTATATGTTATAATTTGTAGTTGAATTTTTTTGTAGAAATATACTGAACGGTTTTTTAGATTTCATTACCCAAAGTACCACGTTTTTCGTCGTGAAAATAAGCAAAAATAAAGGAAATTATTTTTTTGCTGGCGAATGGTACATTATTTTAAAAAAAACGCGTCCACAGTATTGAACATCGTGATTGCACATTGACTCAAAATTTTTCAAAACTTTTGGTTAAAAAATATTTGAGTTATTGGCACCAGTCTGAAAAAAAATTCGGGGACAAGCCCTTAAGGGGCCCGCTTCGTTGCCATAAAATCACACTGCAGCGTGTTTGAAGAAAAAATTTTACACCGAAACTAATACACGTGTGTTCACGCAGTTTCTCTACGAAAAGAACACACACTTCAGACGACTGCCCTTAAGTACTTTCAAGACAACACACGTATTAGAAATCCCCTTTTAGGACACATCAAAATGGGTCAAAACGGGGTTTTCAGGCTGCTATAGCGGAAAATATACTAGCCGAATACATGTAAAACCACTTAAGGGTAGTGCATTGGACATTAGTAAAGTGATTTCGTAAATAAAACAATAGGGTCACCACTTAAAGTCTCATAGGAAATTTGTTTTTTCGCGAAGACTGCACGCCTTACGCGTAGAGGCGACGCACCGTTGTATGGCCCATACGACGTCGTCCTTAGCACCATACCTCACGCACACAAACACATGTGCCACGAGGCGGGCCCCTTAAGGGGGATTGATCCCTGTCAGATCGGTTTTTCGGTTTTTCTTATAAATCAGTTAATAGACCCATTGTTTACTTTTTTCACGCTGACAAGGCATAGTTTACTGTTTCATTCACTATTTGGAATCCATATGGCATTGTTTCTGTTAACGTTGCGGTCTCTGTAGTCGCTCCCGTAAATAAAGAAATTTTCCCTTTTCAGCTGTTTTCCGTTGCAAAATAATGAATATATTATGGTTCCAGCAATTACAGAAAATCGATTAAGTTTGTATCTATGTCTTGTCCTGACAAAATTTTTGATACATCGACTGGAACAGAAGTTATCGAGAAGAAACAGATAAATCCAAGGTGGTAGGGATCAAAACCCCTTAACAATTGTTTTATAATAATTTTTTTAATAATAATTTTACTTTCCATACACCGATTACAGCACTTTACATAAATACTTGTTATATAATGGAAGACATCACATCCACATTAGCAAAGCTTGTGTGTGAATGCTACTAGACAAATTATTTTATATAGCTGCGGTTAATTATGTAAGAAAACTAGTCATCTGGCATAAATTAATTTGAGAACAAAAATTGAATGCTGTATGAATAAAAAAAATTTAGTTTTTGATGGATACAGATTATATTTAAGAATTTGAAATATAAAGAATGTAAAAATAAATAACTACAGTAAAACTACTACTTAAAGATTAAAGACAACTCATCATCAGTCAAGGTATTCAACCGTATATCAATATATATTTTTTGTTTATATTTTTATTTCATATATTTTCAGGTTGAATTGCTACAATTTTTGAAAGCAAGATTGTGGATGACCTTTGACAAATTTGTTTTGTGAACTAGGGGAATTGGTAAATTTTGGTTTAAATAATATCTAGTAGGATATACATGAGATAAACACTGTACTGGTAACTTTTTTGTTCAAGAAATTGACTAACATGGTTATAATATACAATTTTCTGATTGAATTACAGGTTGTGTCTGAAAGAAAACTCGCATTTTTCACGTCCCTACTAATGACTCAATCATGGCTGTCCAAAGTTATCCAAGCGGCGGCGTAACGTGACGCAGCGGCACACGTCTTGCTTCCACCGCTGACGTCTGTGCGGGTCGCGTGCCGCGTGGGCACGCGGCGACGACGCGACCTTGACCTCGCTTATCGCGGGGGCTGACTTCCGCCACTCAGCGCTGCCGTGACGGTAAACGAGCGAGGGAGAAGTATGCCACCCCCTCAACCCCTTCTTACAGCAAGGACGCGTTATTTATTGCTGTCTTCCTTCGCCACGCAGGGTCGATGATGACGCTCAAACACCCACCCCTCGCCCTACCTTGCCAGGAACTGACGGCATAGTGCGTGCACGGAAAACATTTCACAACATTCATCCCAGTCCTCCATGACAATATCTCGCGGGGAGGTACAGCGAATCGGGCGCTAAGTTTTACAGCTTTTTTTTTTCTCCTTGCCGCTGAGGAGAACGAACTTAATTTGTGCGGTTAAGGGCTCCGCCTACCCGCGCGTGAGAGGCTCAAAATCGACGGAGCAGTAAGGTCGACCTTGAAGCGCGCATCAAATGCCGCGTCGCCTCAATGAGCCAAACGCTGAACTAGCGTGCAAGCTTCTCGCCGAACCGTTTTTACTATGGGACTTTCATCGACAACACTGTATTTTTATTGTACGCTATTAAAGATAAAAGTTCACTCTACAGGCCTATTTTATTCAGAGGCTTCCGAAAATGAAACCTCATACATAATAATCGCCGTGAAAAGTCCCAATTCAGTCATTTTCGCATAAAAAAAATACTTGTTAGAAACGAAAGTAGTGTGTGGAAAATAAATAGGTCTGTGTAAGGGACCTTAAATGCTTTTCGTAGCCTAACCGCGTGACGACACGTGGAATGGTTTCCGAATAAAATCAGGATTGTTGAAGGTCTGCACGTCTATTCACGGTCCTAGTAGACGGAGCCCTTAACGCGTTGCAATCTTGGTGTAAACATTTCCGCGCCAGTTTGTTACAGTGCATCGTATGCACATGTGCATCTCTGCTTCATGGTCACTGATTGGCTGTTTTTTTTTTTGCTAACAGTTACTTGTCTTAACGTTTTACTGCAAATCACAGACGTGTGGTACAGCACTAAACTTTTTTTTATTGATACGGTGAAATAAGAACAGTCTTTCCTCAAAGATACGCTGCTGATTAACAGTGCAGTTCAATTGCAGAGATGCACGTACAGGATTAAAAAAAAAGTTGAGGTGAATATTTTTTTGCGAAACTCAGAGGTACCTAACTGTTAATTAACTCCTAAACGAGAGAATCCATAGTACAAGTACTATTTAAAATTTTAAAAACTGACTGTAAATTGATGAGGCGTTAGGAATCCTGCGAATTCCAGATAATGCTGCAGCATCAGGTCAAGGTGACCATATTATTGTAATTTCAATGAAGTTACAGGACACTACATTTCGGATCGATCAGACCAGTAGAAGTTGCTCACATCCCTTTAACAACTAGAAAACAGCTGATGATCATCAAACGGCTGAACAGATTTTTAAAAATTATAGCTAAGAACCATTTCGATAACGTCAGCTTTCGAACCAAAAAAAAAACCGCATAGAAATTTGTCCATTCGTTCAGGAGCTGCGATGCCGCAGACACACCCATAGACACGTCAAACTTATTGCACCCCTCTTTTTGCGTCGTGGGGTTAAACAGAGTCATAGACTTGCAAAGAACATTTTTTTTTACTACGCCAGCTACATTTTCAAGTAAAAACACTATGGCTTTTGCTAATTATTTTATTAAAACTTGTTTGAATCAACTAACTAGTAAAAATTTATGCCTACAGTTTTATGAAAAATAAACTAAGCCGCATTGTAAATACATGTTTAATCTCAACTGTGAGGCGGTTTACAATATCTGCTCAATTTAAGCTTTTAAAAACCAATCACGAAAAAGTACTAGAGATTAAAAATAACACCATGACCTTAATACACGACATCTCTCAAGGTTATGGGTTCGCCAAAGTTTTGCAAGGCTGCAGCATGTATAGTGAATTTTCAAAAACTTTATAGTCTTGCCACTCTAGATACAGCTCCATTGGATTTTCTTACAAAATTCCTGTGGATTTATATCAAGAAATAGTATTTATCTGTCAATAAAATATGTTCAAAGTCGTGAAAACAAAACCTGGAGAATACTGAACAGAGGCCACGCGAGTATGACAAGTTGCATAGGACGAAGGCGCACGACATTGAATTCTGTGTCAAAAGTTAGGACACTTTTCTTGATTTCTTAATTTTGTTTAATGCGATAACGTTTCCACGAATTTCAAATTACATTCTTTCTTGGCACGAATATTCTGATTTTTGAGATTTAACTATGGACGTGTTGCATAAATATCTAAGCGTTATTGAAGTGCTGGGTCAGAACTTCGAGACAATGGCTTGTCGCCGAGTGAAAGAAGTTTTGCCTTGCAAGCAGATGCGAGGACCAAAGAATATTTCAGGAATACAGAAGTGAAATAGCCGGCCGGAAGGCAAGCTAAGTCACACAGGCCAGCAAAATGGCTTCGTTGGACAGCAACACGGCGGGGACGCCTACCGCCAATCAGCATAGGGCGGCTGCCCTGCTAGCCGGCAGCCAGACCAATAGGAAACTTGATGCTGATACCAACAACTTCTGGCAACGAACACGCGGCGAAGTTCACCCGTAGGAAATGAGCCGCCACGCCAGTTCACGTCAGTGTTACTACCTAGTCTGTGCCGAGACTGAGGCTGCGTATGCGGCGCCGCACGGTATGTTTAACGACAGCGGCCCCGCGGGCTACGATGCCTCTACGCTGCCCGACGACCGCTAATTCATATCTCTACCTCGCCGTTAGACTGCACCCGCAGGGCGTCAGTCCGCCGAGCCCCTGTACACTGTTGCCAGATAGCACGCACTGAGCAAACCAAAATGAGAGTTCTCGATTTTTGGGAATCCAAGCTCCGAAGAGGTGAAAAGCTGTGGCGTATGGTGGCCCTGTTCCAGGCCATGCAATATAAGCTCCGACTCAACTCTTTGAACACGTGAACTCAATGTGCATATCTGTCGTATGACTAGAGACCTGAAAATTTCGCGATTCCTTTTCCGCACAAGCTAGAATTACAGCAGCTATAAGTAGATACTGAAAATATTCGTGAATTCAATTACCTTTAGGCTAGAATCCATTGTACACTGCATACTCAAGTCCCGACTATTTGTCCAGTAGCTGCTACTCAGTGGAACAGCACGGGCACAGACTAGATAGTAATACAGACGCGAAACCACGTGGCGGCTCGTTTGGTATTGGCGAACTTCTCCGCCTATTGGCTGCCCGAGACTGTTGATGCCGGCCTCGTGTCTGTTTGGCTCCTGCATGTCACTGCAGGTTTCCTATTGGCCTGGCTGCCGGTTATCAGACCAGCTGCCTCACGCATATTGGCGATAGGCGTCTCCGCCATATTGCCGGCCAGGGAAGCCATTTTGCTGGCGTGTGTGACTGAGTTCGCTGGCCTACCGGCTATTTCACTTCTGTATTCTTAACTATTCTGTGGCACGGGGCTTGAGTATGCATATCACAATGGAATCTAGCCTATAGGTGATTGAATTCACGAAATTTTCCAGTCCCTAGCTATAAGTTCGTGTCACTTTCACAACAGGTCCTCGACTTATTTGATCTCCCCTGGAAGTATCTGAGCCAATAATAAAAATATACGTTAACGTGCCCCATACCACTGTATCAGCGATCAGCTAACGGACAACTGTTGTCTGGTCGAATACACATATATTCTTGTAGGCTAGCCTACAAGTTGTGACGGCCCTATTTTATTGATACTTTTATATATATATATATATATATATATATATATATATATATATATATATAATGTCGTTTAGGTTAATTATGATGATTGATTGTAATGAAGGGGTCTTTATTGTCAC